>VMDO01005626.1:0-109593 GCA_007922755.1 Pedetes capensis
CTCTTAATGATTCATTAAACTATCTGAAGCTTTTTACATGAAATGATCTTTTATAAAATATATACTTAATATATATTTATGTTTAATTGCTATAGTTTTATTTTTCCTGATGATTTTACATATTGATAATAACAAAATCAACTTATCATAAAAATTTGGTGTTTAAGGGAAGAAAATACAAATAATGCATGATCATTCTCTGCTAGTAATGATTAATGAAAATTCTAAAAATTCATTTCAATATTTTATATCAGAAAACAACTCTAGAATATTATTTAAATCTTGGATAAAATCAAAATTCAAAAAACAAAGATGTTGAATCCTCTATTTCATTTTCTTTTTCATTGTTATTGTTAGGTGCCATTGAGTTGTACCTAGGTACAACATATAAAACACTCCCCGACACTGTGCCATGCCCCATGCTGCTGTTAATAGGGTTTTCAACGGTTGAGTGTTTTTTGGGAGTGGTTTGCAGAGTCCTTCCCAGGTGGTCTCCTATCCAAGCACTAACCAGGCCTGACTCTGCTTAGCTTCCCAGACCAGCTGCCAGGAGGTTATGGTGCAGCCTCTTCATAGTTAGCTAATATAAATTATTTGCTGCATCCCTGTCACTTTATTCTCCACAGTTTGTCAAAGATTTGTCAGTATAAGGATATTATTAATGTAGTAACAAATACAAGGAAGCAGGAAAGTTCTGAACAATTTAAGTTTGTTATATACAGAGGGACCCTCAGGATGGACTATATCTCAAATCACTATCTTGATGCTGCTGTTCACAGAAGCAGTTTAACACTTCATATTTCATTTCATCTTAGCTTGAGGCAGACTCTTTTATAATATTATTAAATTTGCAAGTGGAATTATAAAATGACTTTTTAGAATTAGAGTCTCTATATTTATTCTAAGAATGCTCTTAAAATGTAAAAACTGCAAGATTATTGATATTTTTAAGAAATAAACATGTTAATTTTCATGACATTATAGTTTCACAAGGAAATATTTTATATGAAGATTCTTTTCTTCTCTTACTTTTATATCTATAAGAGATTAGTTGTTAATAAACTCACAGTAATGAATTGATTTTTGAGTATGTGAAGAATCATCTGGTAAATAAGTTTATGGATCTAAATGTTTAAGCAAATCTTCAACCTTACATCTCTAAAGCAGTTAGAAATCCCAAAGACAATTAAGTTAGTATTCTTTAACATGTGTCCAAGATGAAATAACAGTGAGTACATTTATTCTGCTTTATATTACTAAAAAGTCAGGAAAACATTCAAGAACCTGAGGCAGGAGGATCACAGATTTGAGGCAAGCCTGGGTTATATAACTAGACTCTGTCTAAAGAGAAGGAAGGAAGGAAAGAAAGAAAGAAAGAAAGAAAGAGAGGAAAGAAAGAAAGAGAGGAAAGACAGACAGACAGACAGACAGGCAACAGATTTCTGGACATAAGATATCAGGCAACAGTGATTCCTGATGCATAGGAAACCAAGGGAGTGAAGCCTATGGCTGCCCCAGGTTACTGCCTAGAGAGAGTCTATGGACCCAAGGAGGGAAACCAAGGCAGAGATGGGCTCTCCTTTAGTTAAGGGATAGAGTTTGGGGGTCTGCAGATAGCAGCATGGCTATAATGTGCAAGGTGGAGTACTAGGGAGAAGAGAACTGTCCAGAGAGAAAATTCAGGGATCTGCACAGGGCTATCCTCAACATTTAGTTGAGGATGGATGAGCATATGATGGAGGACATATGAGGAATGAATCTGAAGCCAGGGAAATAGCCACGCTGAAGATTCAGAGGAACAAACTCTTAAGATTGTGCAGGGCCAGACAGTGCCTACTTCAGACACCAGAGGAAAACCCTGCAGGTGGCCTGCTCGAAAGACATGGTGAAGGTTTGACTTTAAAGTCATTACAGTAAAAGACACATTGCCATATAAAGATGACTTCAAACACACTTGTCCTATTGCTCTTGCACTTTTGAAAGCAGTTCTGGGAGTCCTTCCATGAATGTCTCCAGGTGCACTGTCCTGGCTGCCCTGATGTCCTGAATCCATTCAGAATGTTTACCTTTCCTGGTCATTTTGACTATGGGGAAGAGTCAGGAGTCACACAGTGCGAGATCTTGTGAATGAGGTGGATGAGGATGCACTGTAACATTTTTATTTGACAGAAATTGCAATGTGTGACACAGTGTTCTCATGGTAGAGGATGAAACTAAAGACACTCATGAAAGAGGACTCCAGAACTGCTTCCGAAAGTGGCAGGGATGGTGGATAACTGTGTTCAGAGCCACGTGGACTATTTTGAGAGGGATTAGTGGCTAAGTGTATTTTACTATATTTTTTTTCACTGTATATTTTGATCACACCTTTTATTTCAGAAGTCATTAGAATATTGGGAATTATTTTTGGCTCAATAATCAAAATCTTTCACTAAATATTATTCTAGTTATGCTTAACAAATATTAAAAGCAAGAATTGAAAAGAACAAATTCCACATGATTCAACCACAGAATAAAATCCAAGAATGTTTAAAGGAATGAAAAAATATCCAACATTCAATAAGGAATAGCTCACAATGTCTCACATACATTTGAAACTTACCAGACATGCAAAGAAAACAGTAAATACAACCCATGTGAGGAGAAAAATAAATAAATTTAAAATGAATCTGAAATGCCAGAAGAGGCAAAGATATTAAACATTTTAGATATTAAACATTTAACAAACATTAAACAATGATATTAAACATTTTTAATTATATTCCATTTGGTCAAGAAGTTAAGGGTAAAATTAAATGTAAATACAGACATAGAAGATATAAAGATGATACTAACTGAGCAATATCTGAGATGAAAAATGTATTGGATAGAATTAATATTACATAAGGCATTGCAAAAGAAAAAATTAGTCAAGTCGAAGATTAGAAATCACTCACAATGAAATAAGAATTAGAAACAATCAGAAAAATCAACAGCATCAATGAACTGTGGGATAATTTCAAGCAGGCAAATTTATGCATAATTGGAATTCTCAAAGATGTAGAAATAATTATTACTTTTCCAAATTTGAAGGAAACTTTAAATACAAAGATCCAAGAATCACAATTATTAAAAAATATAAAAACATATTGTTGCACATTATAAACCACTTGAAACTAGTACTAAAGAAAAATTCTTAAAAACAATAAAGAGGAAAAGATTCATTCTCTGCAGGGGAACAGAGATAAAGATGTCAGTAGATTTATTTATTTATTTATTTATTTATTTATTTATTTACTGTCAAAAAATCCAAGCTAGAAGACTTTTCAACAACATCATCATAGGCCTGAAAAGAAAATATTAACTTGGAATTCTCCCACCAGCCAAAACATCTTTCTAAGTGATAGTGAAATGCTGTTTAGTCAGATATATATAAACTGGAAGAATTCATCAGCAGCAGAGCTGCATGATAGAGAATGTTAGAGGAAGTTCTTCAAGCAGAAAAAGAATATTACATGAAAATATGGATTTATGCAAAGGAACATAGAGCAGCATAAATGGTAGTGACATAAATAAATGCGCAAGCTTTTTCTTATTACTTAAATCTCTTTATGTTGTACTTGTACAAGTTGTACTTGTTTAGTACAAACATAAGGATAATGTATTATTATAGTTCATAACATATGTAGAAGAAAAATATATGGTAACACTAACACATATTCTGGATGAGTAGAAAAGGAAGTTTATTTTTTATATTTTTTATATTTTTATATTTTATAGAAAGTAATTTATATTTTATATTTATATTTTATAGAAAGTAATACAATGTCATTTGAAGGTGAAGATGAAAATAAGATGAGACCATAAAAAAGTGATAGCTTGGGCTGGGTGTTCTGACACATGCCTGTCATACTAGAGACTTGGGAGACAGAGGCAGGAGGATCACAAGTTCAAGGCCAGAGGCAGCTTGTGTAACTTAGTGAGACCCTGTCTGAAGATAAAAATGTGGATGGGGGTGCAGCTGAGATGGTAGAGTACTTGCAAAGTATGTGAAAGGTCCTGGGTTCAGTCCCCCAGTACCATAAAAATATGTGAATGAATGAATGAGTGAGTGAATAAATAAATAAATAAGAGTGACAGCTAATAATCCAACAAAGGAGAATCATGAGTGGTTTCATAGACTTAACTCCAACAACATATTGATCACATTAAACATGAAGGTCTAAACTGCAATTCAAAAGTACAAAATATCACATAAGATAAAACAGCAAAGCCCCACATATGCTGCCTATGATAAATCGAACTGAAACACAAAAACACAAGTAGATTTTAAGAAAAATTATAGAATAAGATATTCTGTGCTAATATTTATCAAAAGAAAGTAGGAGTGGTTATATAAATATTAGACTGTGTAGATTGCAAAACAAAAAATACTACTAAAGATAAAGATCATTTCATTGCATAATAAGTTACCACAAATGTAATGACTTAAAAAATTCACTTATTAGCTCACAGTTTTATAAGTTCAGAAATCTGGATATTGAATAAGAGAGACAGGAGAAGAATTGATGTTTCTGAATTATGGTGCTAAAGATGAATATTGAACATACCATAGACTGCCCAATGAACCAACAGAGCCATCCTAGAAGTGCAACCAGGATGCTCCCTGGAAGCAAGGATGGCTAGACTGCATCTGAGGTACTTTGGACAAGTAGTCAGGAGGCACCAATCCATGGAGATGGACAATATTTTGGAAAAGTGGCAGGTCAACAACAACAAAAAAAGGAAGACCCTCAACTAGATGGATTAACACAGTGTCTGCAACAACGGGCTTAATAAATGTAATAAAGATTGTGTGCCTGGCATAGTGTCAAGGAATGTTTCATTCTGTTGTACATAGGGTGGCTATGAGTCAGACCTGACTTGAAACACCTAACAGCAAACTGAGGATAAGCTCTTAGGATTATACAGGGACGGCACTTCAAGGGCAAGATCTTCTGGATATCACAGAATTCTGCTTATCCCATGTATCTAATAACACAGTTTCAAAATACATGAAGCGAACACTAAAAGAGACACAAGGAGTAATTGATGAGTTTATAATTACACAATAAATTTCATCACCCCCTCTCAATCATTTATAAAATAAGCAGACAGAAATTCAGTAAGGGTAAAACAGACTTAAATAACGCTATCAATCAACTTGACCTAATTGATATTTTTAGAACACTCTACCTGCCATCATCAGAATACACACTATTTTCAGGATCGTGTTGAACATTTAACAAAATAGACCATATCCTCCACCATAAGGTAAGTCTCAATAACTTTTTAAAAAAGTTCAACTCATACAATATATGTTCTCTCAACACAATGGAATTAAATTGTAAATCTCTTTTATGGTATCATGTTGGCACATTAATATACTTACATATAAAATGATCAGGGAAAGCCTCAATGAGGTAATAATTAAAGAAAGATTTAAAGGACTGAAGGAGCCAGCCCTTTGGATACCAGGTGAAGAGCGCCTGACAGAAGAAGCAGCCTGAGCAAAGCCCAGATATCGGAGCCCCCAAAGGGCCATGTGGCAGGCCTACAGGTGTGAAGCAAGGGACAGAGACAAGGCCAGAAGGAGGCAAGGCATAGCCTGCATGGCCTTATGGGACATCCTATAAAGGCCTTCAGGTGTGCTAGAGACAATGACACACACCACAAACTCCCAAGGAAGAATCCTTCTAAGTCACTTTCAGCAAGGTGATGGTACTTTAACCCCTGTCAGCATATTTCTGTCATATTAGTGCATTTCAAAGTAGTAAAATTTTCAAAGCTTTTGCATATTTACTCAACCATACTTAAAACAAATGGGAAAAAGAGAAAATAATAAAATGAACTCCCATGCATCCTTTCCCCAGGTGAAATTATTGAGATTTTGACAAAATTGTTTTTCATTATTTTCAGTTTGCTAAAATATTTTAAAGCAATTTTGTATCACTGCACCCTTACACTGCAACATGTGTCTCTAAAAGTATAGCCATATTCTTATATAACTACAAAATCAAATTATTTCTATTTATCTGAGTCCATAACCAAATTTCTCTGATTTTCGCCAAATGTCTTTTTCCCAGTGGGTTTCATTGAAGCGATCCCCAACCCCAGTGGCATTTCTTAAACAGTAGAGGTAATTTCACCATCCAGGTAGCCTTGCCTTGAGTGTATCTTACTTTTGAAATATTTTTATCTGTCTTAAATATTAAACTAGGGAGATAATTTAGCAGCTAGTCATAATTGGTAGCATTCTAAAACTGCCACTATATATGGCTATAAATGAAAGTGCTCCATCCAAATCCATTTCATTTGTATGAGTTTTACTATTACTATTACTAATACAACTAATTTGCTATAATATGGTTCAAATCACATCTCTGCTATTCTATTTTTAACTTATAGTGGGCTTAACTCACATAAACAGCTTAGATGAACTTAAGCTTTATATGAAATAGCCAGCAAAAAGAAAATAGCAAAAACTGAGGGTGACAATGATGCAGCACAGAAAACAGCAATGCTCCTGGCTGGGGCTGGGGGTGTCCAGGGTTCCTTCAAGAAGCATTTATTCCAAATACTACAGTTAGCAGTGTCAGGTCTTAGTAGCATTATTGTAACACATTTACAAACCAGCATTTGATTTAGGCCATATGAACACTTAGCAATAAAATCTGTCAGGACTTTTAGAAAACCTTCAATTTTCTCTTTATATATTTTTCTAAAAGTTACACATTTTTCATTGAAAAGACTTTCTCTAGTTCAAAATCAATAATAGAATATTTCTTGTCATACGCTCTTTGAGTCTGTCTTGCCTTTATTAAGCACTCTTCACTAGCAAAACACCTGATGTGGAATGTGTAGGAAACGATTCAACACTGATGGAACCATTCATCAAGTTCCAGAAATGCACAAGTCAGTGTCATCTTCCAGGGCACATTACTGAACCTGAACTGAGCAAAAGAGACTCTGCTCCAGTTAACCATCCTATCTCCTTTTCCAATAATCATGTTGACTGATGGTAGATCTACCCCATCTCCTTCCAGTTGGAGGGAGAGTTCTCTTGGAAAGGGGAATTTGAAAATTCCTGTGATATTCAAATCACCATGTAAGGTTTTCATAATAAAGACTGATCTATGACATGTATTGGCTATTATAACATTAATTTCCAGCAGCTAGAATTACTTTTCCACCTTTAGAAATCTGTTTTAAATAAAACATTGCATGTTTTTTCACATTCACAGACAACTATTATTAGCAGTTTTGTGTCATTTTTGGTATTTTTATATTTGTTCTTCTCAGTTTTCTAGTGTGGTCCTGGATTCTCTTCTGTAGAGATGCTCTATGATTTCTTTAAAAATAAATAAAACCTTTGTTTTCAACTAATTCTACCTTAAATACAAAAATAAGTCATTATGTGTGTATATCTCAAATGAATGGGCTAATATCCCTCCTACTCCTGAGTCTTTACTTAAGCAAATACCAAAATAGATATATAAATAGCTATTGTTGTTGAAAATAATTTTATCTAACCTTTATTGAATCTTCAGACAAGACAACTGAGAATTAGATCAACTTTGAAGTCAAATAGCCTACACACCTACTAAAGACACACCCACCTCTATCTCTCAAGCATCCTAAACCAATTACTGAGTTCAGATTCATTGTGTCTGTCTACACACTGACAGAAACATAGCATGCCATGGAGGGCCATCCTGGAATGTGTGGTGGTCCCAGAAGACAAAGATTTAGTTCTCAGAGAGATCATATTTTAGTGGGAAGTCCATCAAGCAATACATCAGTACATCCCATAATATCACAGGGGAGTAAGTGCAATAAAAAATGAAAGTGCTATCTACTAAATATGCCATTTGTATTTTTGAGCTCTGGGTCATTTTCTACATTATTCCTTTTGACTTTTCACAAAATGGAAGATGGAAAACTTACTTTCTCAGCTACCTTTTGGCTGGATGCCAGCAATATTTTTGATTCTTTGAAACAGGTACTCTAGCATAAGATTTCTTTATGGAATCAGTTGGACATTTGTTTCACTGAGGACACTTAATTCTTGATAGATGTGTGGTAGGAGAATCCAGTTCTTCAGGAGTGGTACCAGCCGATTCTGGTATTTAGTTCCCAGCAAATCTGCTACAACATCTAAGCAAACTGTTATGTTGATAAAATGTACGTTGCTTAATAATGTACGTTGCTTAAATTACTTTCTTAGACTGCATACAGTGAATCCTATTGTTTGCAACTAAGAACTATGACTGGTACATAGGAAATAGTTGTAGTAGGCTAGTCAAAAAAGGATACGTGAAAAAGGTGATATTTCCCAAAAGAAACAAATTTAAGGGAGAAAAGCACATAGGTAGAAACCCAGGTGTTTTATACAACCCGTATTGTGCCATCGAGTCATAGCCAACTCATAGTCACCCTTATAGGAATTTCAATGGCTGATTGTCTCAGGAGTGGATTGCTACATGGTCCTGTTTTTGCAGTGCTGGGAATTGATTCAGGTCCTCAAAAAGTGCAGAGCAGCGCTCTACCAACTCAGCTAAACCCCAGCCCTATAAACCCAGAGGAAAGAGTAAATGACAAGTTCTGAAATGGGAATTCGCTTGAGGTGTTTGGAATAACACAAACATCCGCAACTCTAAGTGGAGTAAGCCAGGTCACAGGTGATGAGCCCAGGAAAATAGTCACAGGAAGCCTTGAAGATTATAACAAAGAATCTGGATTTTATGGTGAGTGTAACAGAAGTCATTGGGTAGTTCTGAAAAGCAGTCTTATAATAGGACTTCAATTTCAAAAGTTCACTGAGGCTGCTATAGAGTACTAATGCCAGAGTAGAACAAGCAGAAACCATAATCCTCCAGAAAAGAGACAACAATGACTTAGACTAATTTAGAAGATTGGAAGTTGTAGGAATAGCTATTTCCAGGCATATTTCGTTTGTGCAGTGGATAGTGAGAATAAAAATTTGGATGAATTGCAATCATTCGCTCGAAGTAAGATGACTAGAAAAGAAGTTATTTCGCTTATGTTTGATTTTACCAGCTGGAAGGAAACAAAAAGCTCAGTTTTGACCTTGCCCCTTAGACACATAAGAGGCTATTTCAACTAGACAACTATCTATGGCTGTCGGGGTGCAGGAGAGGAAGATGGGGTAGAGATTGAAAGTTTGGAGTCACATGAACATAGATGATGTTTAAACTCTTCAGATGCCAGATGACCCCCTTGCCCCAGAGTACAATAAGGAAGATAATTCAAAACGACCCTGCATCTAACTCTGGGGCTTCTAACTCTCAAGGCTGGAAAATGTGGGAATACTAAGGAGAAAACACAAGAAACAATGGGCAATGAGATGAGAGAGAAATTCAAGACAGACACTCCCAGGGAAGAATGCGGTTCTAGAAAGATAAGATCACCAAGCATATCAAATGGTGCTGATGCCTGGAATTACGTGAGGTCTGAGAATTGACCACTAGGATTTAGCAAGACAGCATCCTTGGGAGCCAGGTAGAGGAGGTGTTGAGAGTAACCAAGTCTGTGGAATAAGAAGTAGTAGAAACCTTCTTGGTGGTTTGTGGAGAGACTCAGGAATGAGGAATTGGGCAAGCGAAGCACAGTCCCTTGATTTTCTGAAAAGAACAACAGAAAAATAGGTCTGAAAGCACAGAGTATGGAGAGGAGTTTTTTCTTTTTTTTCTTTTTAAAATCACATCCACATCGAAGCAGAAGGTGACTACCTTTATGCCATGGCCCACCAAGACACAAATCCAGTGGTAGGTATCTTGCCAGGAAGGCACCAAATTTCATCAAAACTACTCAGATAATCTGAAAATGGATCTAGAATAGACAATTTTGAATTTCTGAACACATTACTTGAAGATAATACTTTATCTTATTTCTGAAAAATGTTTTGCTCTGTTTTTACATGCTTAAAAAGTTTATAAAATGAGGAATGTAAACAAAAGGTTAAGAATATTTGAACTTTGATGCTAAAACAATGGTGGAGTCATCACAAAACAAAATAGAAGACAAGACCCAGGAGAACAAGGAGCACGATCTTTCCAAATCAGCACTAAAGCAATGCCCAAAGGCTTTTATTTTGGCTACACTTGCAATATCCGGGGAATGTCTAAATGCTAGATGTGTGAGGCATAGTTCTTCACATCAGACGAGTTAGGATGCCATGTGCATAAAATAAGAAGCCAATAAAACAAAACATTAAGTCCATGGACAATAGAGATATTTGCCATAAAGATCAGGGCAGAAAAAGTAATTGTGAGCTTGAAATACTGATTAAGTCTTCTGTGAGAGCAGGTAATGGAGAGAATGCATAGAATCTGGGAAGGCAAGTAAAATAAGAAAGAATATTCCTATAAGAGAAAGAAATTTGGGAATAATTTAACGATAATTCAATTTAAAATAGTCCCCTTGGTCCCTTTAACATTTAATGCCTTTTTAGAGGAGAAGAAGGAGAAGAAGGAGAAGAAAGAGGAGGAGGAGGAGGAGGAGGAGGAGGAGAAGAAGAAGAAGAAGAAGAAGAAGAAGAAGAAGAAGAAGAAGAAGAAGAAGAGGAAGAAGCAGCAGCAGCAGCAGCAGCAGCTTCTCAATCACTAGAGTAACTAGTGCAATCAAAATGCAGTCAATGTTGGAAAAGATGTGCAGGAAATAGAATTCTCATACCCTATTGGTAGTTATGTAAACCATAAAATCACTTTGAAAAAGCCTGCCAACCCCTCAAAAATCCAGCAGAGTTGTTTATAACCCAGCAATTTTGCTCCTGTGTGAATGTTTGTATAAAATGTATATATTAATGGTTATGGCCATATTATTCATTATAGCCAATAGGTGGAAAAAACTTAAACATCCACCAATTAATGAATGGATAAGCAAATCATGATGTATTGATACAATGGAATTGTATTTAGTCATAAATAGGAATGAGGTACTGGTGTGTGCTATGATAGGAATGGACCTTGAAAACATTATGCTAAGTGAGAGAAGGCAGACACCCAGGTCATCTATTGTATGATTCTCTTCACAGGAAAAGTGCCGAATAGGCAAATCCGTGGAAACAGACTGTGCTTGAGTGTCCTGGCCAGACTTGGGGAAAGAGAGGGTAGGGACTAATGTTAATGAGTACAGAGTTTGTTTACAGATGATGAGAATATTCTGGAATTAGTGGTGATGGTTGTACAACTCAGTGAATATCCAAAAAACACCAAGCTGTAGACTTCAAAAGTTGAATTTTATAGCATATGAATTATATCTCAAATTTTAAATAGAGAAATATGCCAAATTCACAAACAAAAAGTGACAACGCTCATATTGCCTGAGAGCTTCAGAGTCACTTGAGAACTGAATAAATTCTAAAGATAAAGAAAGACTGGGTAGACTAGAGAGGACAATTTGGGGTCATGGGGATGTAAAGTTTAGAAAGTGACTTGTGCAACTAATGTTATTTTAAAAATAAATGGTATCAGGTCAAGAATTAGGAAAAATTAAAAGATCCAAGTCCACTTGTCACAGGCTGTGATATATAAAGAAAACATGTATGTCTCCACTTAAGATATAAGGGCTCCGAGATATACTGAAGGCTGGGATTTAGCTCAGTTGGTAGAGTGCCATTGTGCAGCTTCTGAGGTCCCTGGTTCAATTCCCAGCACGCAAAAATGGGAGAAGGACATGGCAATCCACTCCCAAGACAAACCCAAAACAATCAGCCATTGAAAATGCTATGAGGGTCACTATGAGTGAGACACAACTCAATGGCACCTGACAACAACAACAACAACAACAACAACAACAAGGCATACTGAAGTAGCTTGCCTATGATCACACAATAAATAAATGTTAGAGATAGGATTTGATCTCAAATTTGACTGGCTCCATAGTCAACATTCAGAACTATTTTTATCCCCTCACATACTTTATCATGATGAAATTTCTAATGTAAATAAAACCACCTTTATAGTACCAGATTTTACTTCCACTAATAGATGAAAAGTTAAATTTGAGTTGTACTTAATTGGCACCCTAGTTTCTCAGGAATAAACTATATTCAGTAAGTGTAGTAATGGTCAATTGGTTTTTAGTATAATTTATTCTCATTGAGGTTGAAGCACTTTAATAGTATTTGCTCTTAGAGTATTATACACAATACTCTCTTTTTTCTTACACTTTGACAAATACATAAAAAAATATATAATTATACTTGTGGTAGTGATAGAAGTAAAGAGGAAAATTGGGGCACTGTCAAGAGAATAAATTTTTATAGACCTATTCAAGGTCCTTTAAATCAAAGTACAGCATTTTATATCACCTCTTTTCTGCCTTCAAATATAAATTGTTAAGGTGTCCTTTAGGAGATAGCCCCATTGTTAAGATCTTTGCCTTCTGTTCTTTCATTTTGTCTTAGTCATGCTCATAGTAAAAACTTGCCTAGAAATGGTAAGTATTCTATAGTTATTTATTCATGAGTTGATTCAACTCCAAAAATCACTTCTAAGGATGGTGTGCAATGCTTGAAACTCTGTATAAGTGACTGGGTTTGTAAGCCTTTGGGATGCACGCCAGTCACTCCCTGGGGCCTGTGCTGTAGGGAAGTTCCCTTCCTCTTCCTTGGATATTTGGACCTGGAGCTACATATCACAATGTCCAGGGCTCCGACTGCCCCCTCTAATGCTTCCCTTGCATCCTTTAATTCATGGTTCAGGATGATTGTCAGAGCTTCGGATAGTCTACCCAGTAAGGAGGAGGAAAGGACAAGGAAAGGCACATGTTTCCCTTTTAAGGACACTTTCTGACAGGTGGACACAATTTTTCTTTAAAAAATTAGTTAAGTGGCCACAATGGACTATAGGGAAAACTAAGACACATTGCCTTTATCCTGGGTGATCACTGAAAATAGAGGATTCTGTTGTCATGGAAAAGTGGTAAATAAATATTTTCAGATGTTTCACCTCAGTTTCTCAGGGAAGCAGATTCCCAGATGGAACTAACTGGCCAGGAAGTCTGGTGTAGGGAGTTCTCTTGGAGTTGGGCTGGAGAAAAAAGCAGTAGTGACTAAAAAGTAGAGCTGCTCTGCAGTCCCAACAAGGACCCTTCAGAGTCCCTAGTTGAGATGAGGGGGCTGGGTCCTTAAATTTCAACTCTGGTCATTTATTGCAAGCTGCTACTGAAAGGAGCTATGGCATTGGGCAAAAATATTCTCTTCACCTGAGATGACCTCTGAAGCAGGCTGACTGCTGTTTTCCACCTGGTGAGGGAATACCACATATTCTCCAATTTAATCCACACCCTTTTGACTGTTTCAGAGGGCTACAAAATAAAGTGTGGACCAGAATGGGAGCAGATTGAATTTGGGGGAGAGCCAATCCACACAAGATTCTAATCCCCATCTGATTTTGTAGCCCCTGAAACTGTTGAAAGAGTGTGGATTAGATTTAAGAATACACAGTGAGGGAAGTTAAGGGAGCAATGCACAATGAAATGCATGTATGGAAATGTCATAATGAAGTCCATTAAGTAGTATGTTAAAATGACTAATAAATGCATCACACAAAAAAGAAAATAGAACACGCACACACACGCGCGCACACGCACACACACACACACACATGAACATACAACAAATCCTTCATTCCTAAAGAAGGATCTGGGTAGAACCTGACAGCATGTACTGCAGCAGAATGCCAGCAGTATCTGTCACTGGCACTGTGGAAGATGAAAAAGGAAGTATAAAGCACCCCATGCCCGCAACACATGAGGAGCTTATTTCCCAGTTATATTCTAAGGAAACCTAATACAAGAAAGAAAGGATTAAATGTTTAAAGAGCAATGGGAGTTTAGAGGCTGCTTTACACCCACCCATTTACAAATACATATTGAGCAGCCTAGTGAATACTCACCGGCAGCCGTAGCCCTGTGGCGACAGATCCCAACAGATCTCAGAAGCTAAGCAGGGTTGGGCCTCGTTAGTCCTTGGATGGGAGGCCACCTAGGAATACCAGGTGCTGCAGGTTAGGGCAAAGGATCTGGCAGCCCACTCCTGAAACAATCAGCCATTGAAAACTCTATGAGTAGCAGAGAAGCACTGACATAGTGCTGGGCATGGCACAGTATCAGGGAGGGTTTTGCCTATTGCATGTAGGGTCCCTATAAGTTGGACCCAACTTGATGGCACCTAAGAACAACAACATACATAATATGTAGTACTATATACATGTCGTATTGCATATAATATACCATATACCAAATTTTGTAGTCATATTAAAAGTTTTCATTTTTTGTAATTTTTGTGTAAAGACAGTAATTTTATTAGGATAATTTGTACTGTGTAACCTCAATTTTGACTTGCCCTATACCATGAATTGGGATTGGGATTTAGGTCAGTTGGTAGAGCGCTGTGCTGCAGTCTCTGAAGTCACGAGAGTTCAATTCCCAGCACCGCAAAAATGAGAGAAGGGCCTGGCAATCCCCTCCCAAGGCAATCCCGAAACAGTCAGCCATTAAAAACCCTGTGAGGGTCGCTATGAGTCAGATACCGACTCAACGGCACCTAACAACAACAACAACATACCATGCATTAGTCCCATACAGTATTCTCTGTGAAATTCATACTTATGTTTATATGTTGCTATGAAGTTAGTTTTGTATTTTTATTTTAATGGACATTTTTTACATAGCTTTGCCTTTTTTCAATTTTATGTGAAAATCTATCTATCCAAGCATATTTTATTTTAAGATGTATTTTTCTTTTTTTTTTTTTTTTTCTGTTTTGACAGCTTTATTGGAACACGATGGTAACAGAACACGGATACAGGGTCCCACCACAGATGTTCCTCTTCCATGTGGCCTGTACCCCATGTCTGCAGCCAGCAGACGCACCCCAGGGCCTCCAGAAGGGCAGGGGCAGCTCAGACACAGACTTGCAGCATCCTCTGCAGTTAAGATGTATTCCTCCAGTCTAATATTTGTCATATTTACTTATGACAAATTTAATTTATTCTACTTGTGATAGGATAATATATTTATATTTATAAAGCAACTAAGAAGGTGTGCCCCCTAACTAAATAAGCTATTGGTGCTTAGATGTGAGCTGAATGCAGCATTCTTCCTGACTTTGGTACACTGTGTATGCATAAAATTCTGTCATAGAATCTGGGTTCTTTAATATGAGAGATTTATAATAATATGGTATAGTTCTACTCATTTCATAAAACCTAATGGAATGCCTGCTCCTTTGAAAAAAAGGAACATCATATCCTAATATTTTCCCTGAATAGAATATTTTTTGTTTTCTTTGTCTCTTGAAAACAGACTGTTAATACAGTCACTGAAATTTAGATACAGTGACACTCGTGCTCATACATGCCTAAAGTTTCAAAAGTGTTTCTGACTGAGACATCAATTGTAGTAAAATTTGAAGACTTCTCAACAATGAATAGCCTGGACACTGTTGTTCCACAATGAACAATGTGCTGAGCTGGATATAGTTGATTGTAAGAGAAATAAAAACCTACAAGAGAGCAAAATGGACATAGAGAGGAAGTCAAACTAAAGACGCAGCGTCTACTACTTTGAGCTACCATAGCGAACAGGAAGTCAGTTCAATTGAACACACATATGGATCATCTATCGTGTGGAGATCAGGCCTGCAGGCCTGAACAAAGCACAAGTTTACAGAGGAAGGCTTATCTATTCAAGAAAAGAAGTGTTGTAAATCTGGCAACAGAGAGAAAAGCCAAATGAGTAAGAAGGGAAGCAGCTGACCAGAACCCACCTAAGTTTCTCTGTGGTACTCCAACAGCTCATTTTCCTTCCACTTAAAGAAGCTGTGTAAGGGACTCTAGGATGCCTCAGCACTGAGCATTCAGATTTAGAGATTTTATCAGTGGCTGGTGGGTGACCATGAAATGACCAAGAATGCAATCCAGGACCGCAATAAAGGTGATAATCAAGAAGCTAGAGCAGATTACAAGAGCTTCTGTCCCTTTTTTTTTTTTCCTTGCTATAAACTGAGTGGAATTGGCCATCTAAATCTTAGTTGTTAGGTGCCGTCGAGTGGGTATCCGACTCATAGCAACCCTCTGTACAACAGGGGAATCACTATTGTCAGTGCTTCTCTGCTGTTCATAGGGTTTTCAATGGCAGATTGATTTTTGGGAGGGGGTTTCCAGGTCCTTCTCCCAAGCCTACAGCTTCTGGTGTTCCCAGGAGGTCTCCCATCCAGGTACTAACCAGGCCTGACCCTGCTTAGCTTCCGAGATCTGACGGGATCGGATGCCACAGGGCTACCGCTGCAGGCAAATCTTAGTAGGTAAGATTAACTTATTGATTGTTATTGTTGTTGTTAGGTGCAGTTGAGTCAGTATCCAACTCATAGCAACCCTACCTACAACAGGGGAAACACCATTGTCAGCACTTCTCTGCTGTTCATAGGGTTTTCAATAGCAGATTGATTTTTGGGAGTGGAGTGCTGGGTCCTTTCTTCTCCCTAACCTATTGATAGGTACGGTAAACCTATTTTCAGTTCTTGCTTGAATATTATCAATTAATAAATTACCATCATCATAATATTTGTTTCCAGCATTTGGTTGTTTCCTAAATTCATTACTAATGAGAATTTGTTAGCAGAGACAAACTAAATTTAAGCTAAGTTTATTTAAATGGAGTAGTTTATTAACCATCTTCCAGTGTCTTATGCTCATTAATATTTTGGAAAAATTCTCTTAGCCTTACGTTACTCTGAACACCAGTCTCAGCAGAGGCTAAATCTTCAGGTTGGATAACACTTTGTAGGAAGAATTCTAGGATCACATGCTTCACTGAGGGGACATTAGCTGGCTGAGGGTCAGTGCCCCCAGGCATCTTAGTTTCTAGGTCTCTGGGCTTCTGTTGCTAGGCATTCACTGAAAGAATCATGGCAACGCCTTTGTAAGGGTGGTTTCCCCACCCCCTAGGACTCCCCTTTCTCTGCTTCTGAAAGTCAGTGAATTTTTGAAGACAGCCTACAAAGAGGCCCACAAAGGTTTCCACGTGTTAGCGTCTAGGTTGCATGCATAGGCATAAGACATTAAGGTAAGACGTACCAATGATTTTTTCAAATTAATATTCTGCTTAATTTTAATAGAAGTTTGCTATAGTTGCTTGTAATGAGATTATAGGTCTGCTTTGATTGTTAATATAATTTGGCATTTTGTGAAACATACGTCTTTTTTTTAAAAAATCATTAATTTTCTTTTAAAATGTGTGATACTTACAATCTAGTAAGAGTGTATGCAGAGAAAATCTGGCAGAATTTAACAAGACATGAAAATAGCCTGAAGAAAGTGTTTATGTTGAAAAACTCTTGTTGTTATCATTAATGGCACTTTAGCCGGTAGACTGAATCAACAAAGAAATCAACAAGCTTTGTACTGTGAAACTGTTAATCTTTGGACCCTGTATATTGTTGGTTTAATTTGATAGATAGATAGATAGATAGATAGATAGATAGATAGATAGATAGATTGCTGTAGTAAAGAAAACTTGTTGGAAGACAATGGGGCTAGGCATATTTACAAATACAACTGCTTTGTTTTCTTTTGAGTCTAAGCTCTGGATCTGCTGTTTGTATCAGTTCTCTAATGTAACAAACTGACTTCTATGTGTCAAAAATTTCTTTAGAATCTAAATTAATAAATGAAATGAAGATAACTTGAGAGGGAAGGATTAGCTTTAAACCCTTAAGTGAAAGGTCCTGAGTTTAAATGACAGTTTTGTAACTTCTGAGCTGCTGTAACTTGGGCTTCTAAGTAAAAAGGAGATTCAGAGTCACCATGTCATTGGGTAGTAAGAAAAATTAAATAAGATGATATAGTTTATACGCCACTTAGTAGAGTGTTTGCCACAAAATCAGTACACAAAGTGTTAATTATTATAATTATCTGGAGAAGGCAAACCAGTATTAATCTGATTTTCTATTGATATAAGAAGAGAAAATTCAGAAAATCTGTAACTTACCCAAAAAGAATTTATGCAAAATGTGAGTAGCACAAAAAGACTTTCCAGTGCTTATAGTAAGAATAACTTTGCCCTGAAGAGCAAAGAAATTCAAGACTAGGTGGATCTAAGACCTTGCAGTGGCAAGAAGAGAGAAAATGAATGCATTTTCATGATTTTTTGATTGAAAGACTAAAACAGTAATATTAATTAAAGGTGTTTTACGTTTGTCAGAGGTGTCCATGGTGAATTAAAGGTGTCTCTTCTAATCAGGACTGATCACACTGGCTCATCTTGTATTAATTGAGAAGCTTAGCCCACTCACTGCCATGTACCATCTTCAACTTGTTTGTATATTGTTACAAATTGTATATTGAATAGAATTGTGTGGGGCTACCTTTCAATTTGACCTGTTGAGAACTGAACAGTAATGACTGCTGAAGAAGTAGAACAGAATAATGTACACATTAAAATTTATCGATCATATTTTAGATGAATGGAAAGTGCTTTGTGGGCTATGTATGTATTTTTGTTCTGATTATATTTGTTTCTTACGTTGCGTCACTTTCTCAATTTATTACTAATGAGGGTTTGTCAGTAGAGACTAACTAAATTTAAGTTAGTTTATTTAAATAGAGTAGTTTATTAACCACCTTAATGGTAACTCTCTCAGAAAGACTTTTACATTTGGTGTTTTGGTAGTATCAATATGTGACAATCACTTTTCAATGGAACATCACACCTCTTCAACTTAATTCCTAAATATTATGGATATTGTTGCCTCTTGACTTTTCTACCATAAAGTGGGTTTTGCCATGGGGGGGGGCGGGGAGAGAGAGAGAGAAAGAGAGAGAGAGAGAGAATAATTGGGTGCTATTCAACAGCTTATTACAACTTATTAAATTTTTGTCTTCTTGTAAATATCTATTCCTGATGTTGAAACATTTTTGTTAATGTTATTTTGGCTTGATTTAGTAAATTTGTAGATATGTGTTGTTAAAACAGTGCTTAATAGTTCTCTCTCTTTAACAACCATTTTAAAATGATCTTCTAAATTCTAAATTTAATAGCGCTTAGGTGATTTTATGAGTTGTGTATGAAAACAGAGCTGGGTATAAAAAGACTGCCAGGTGGTTTTAGAGCCTTGGATTCAGCCCTGACTGTCACAGCAAAGTGTTCACAGTGCCCCCACACTGTTTGTGTCCTAGGTTTATTCGGGTTTTGTAAGTATTTGCTATAATGTGGGTCCAAAGTGTCCCTCAAAGGCCATGTGTTCAAGGCTTGGTGCTCATGCTTGGTGTTCCTGGAAGGTGGGGGAGCGTGGGAAGGTAGGGCTGCTTAGAGGAAATGAGGTCCTTGGGAGGGGGCCCTGATGGAGATATGGCTGCCTCTGCTTTCTGCTCTCCAGCCCCCATAAAATGAACAGATCTTCCTTATGCATCTCTGCCACAATGCACTGCCTCACCACAGAGCCCAGCACCTATCCACAGTGGACCAAAACCTCTAAAGCTCTGAACCAAAATAAATATTTCCTCTTTTAATTTGATGGTGTCAGGTATTGGGTCACAGTGGTGGAAAGCTGAGTAACACAGTGTCATTCCAATTTAAGTCGAATTCCTGCCTTGCAGGTCATCTCCATTCCCCAGAGGAATATAAACAATAGGTTGGGTGTACGGTAAAGGAAAAATTATGCGCTGGATTTAAGAAAGATCAACACAATGCTAGAAAAGGTCAAGCACACTTGATTTTAATCATATCAATTTTTTCTTTTATCTTAAAAATAATACCTAGTTTGTTGTTGTTGGGTGCCTTTGAGTCAGTATCCAACTCATAGTAGGGTCAGTATGATTTGGATACCAACTCGATGGCACATAACAACAACAACAATACATCCAATGACCCTTTACCACTGAAGTTCACTTATTTTGACCAGGATCAAGGTAAGGTGGTCTTTTAAATGACAGAAACATTAATAACAATAATAATAAAACAAAGATTGTGATTACTCTGGTTTTTAAATGTTTAAGATAGTCCACTAAATCTAAGGAAATGGATTTAAAATAGTATATTACATGTTGTTGTTGTTAGGTGCTGTCGAGTCAGTGTCCAACTCATAGCCACCCTGCATACAACAGGTGAAACACTATTGTCAGTGCTTCTCTGCTGTTCATAAGGTTTTCAATGGCAGATTGATTTTTGGGAGGGGTGGCTGGGTCCTTCTCCGAAGCCTACAGCACCTGGTGTTCCCAGGCAGTCTCTCATCCAAGTACTAACCAGGCCCAACCCTGCTTAGCTTCCAAGGATCAGACACCACAGCAGAAGGGCCGCAGGCTAGTATATTACATAGAAATATTTTATTTGGTGCCTGGCACAGTGGCACACTCCTGTAATCCCAGCTGCTCAGGAGGCAGAGGCAGGAGGATCGCAAGTTCGAGACCAGAGGCAGTCTGCATAACTTAGCAAGACCCTGTCTCAAAAAGGAAAAAAAAAAAATGGGCTGAGGGTGCAGCTCAGTGGTCCAGCACTTGCAGAGCACGCAAACGGGAGGCCCTGGGTTCAACCGCCAGTACCACAAAAAAAAAAAAAAAAAAAAAAAAAAAAAAGAAAAGAAATATTTTATTTGTATTTTTCTAAATTCCTGTCCTACAATAAGCCAGGACTAGATGCTCCTATCTTTTCTAGGTAAACAAGTTATGTGTTTTTCTTAGTACTGGAAACTGTGTTGCAATTGTGGAACGTTTGTGGTTTCCTAGCTCTTTTTAGTAACTATGGCTGCCTATGTTGTCTAAACAGGACCTGCTTGCTCCTGTACTAATGCAAGGTTAGTGGGTTGTTCTGCTTTATGGTCCACATCAGAGTCAGAGCCAATGACTCTTTTGTGTTACAGTGTAAGCAACCTTGCATTATGTACTCTTAGTGTATCAACAACATGCTCATAGAAATAAATGGCAAAGATTGAGGGGAAAGAGAGTATTAGGACCAGGTTGTTAGTAAGTCAGGGAAATTAGGCTTTGTTTCCAATGCTAATGTCCTCAACCAGGTCTGAAAGCTTATGTCTACAACCATACACCAGGCAACAGGCAGCAGGTTGCCAATTTTCCAATTCTTAAAGAAAATAATGCCTGGCAAAGAAGTTGACTGAAAGATTAACCACACATGAATTTTGCCTTCAAATAACATGTAGCAGACAATCTACAAATTTATGGCCAGAATTATTGTTTATTTCCTCTATAACCCCTGCACCTAAAAGAAAGTGCCTTGCACAGACTGAGGTTTAGGTACTCACTGAAAGAATGGTTGAAGAAGCATAATTACATGTATCTGTCCAAATGTCAGGGGATTTTGCAGACGGGAGGTCAAATGAAACCTAAGAATCAGAGATTTGCTGAATTATTGAAATCATAAATCTCATGAAGCCTCTCTACTAGAAAAACAATCCTAGAAAACTTTTTGATCAATTTAGCTCTCTGTTACCTACAATTAATATGTTTTTGCAGTATGATAAAAGGGTAAAAGTATTAAATGTGATCTCATTTAAATTATTTTCATGTGATTTCAGTGTTTCTTCATCTATCATCAGTGGTAAAATGTTAATTACACCCAACCACAAGAAGACCAGGGTTGAAAAATAGCAAAAGTAAAATTCTGATTATTCATCCTATTAAGTGGTGTTGCTAGTAGGCGTTCTAACCCAATATTTATTTTCTTGAATACCTTTACAATTCAATTATTTATGCTTTCTTTCTTGTTATCACTTACAATCATTAAGTTCAAGTAATAATACAGATGAAATGTATTTATAGAAATAGTGATTGTTTCCATGATTCATCCTGTGATGTGTGGAAGGGGGGCAACACTGTGTACAGGTTTTGTTTATGTGTGTATTTGTATATGCATGTGAACAAATCGTGGTTCTCTGGATATGGCCAGTGGGAAAGAAGGGTCAATTTTTTTTGCCTCAGTTGCCTTATGTAGTAGAACAAAAAATTAGATTCCTTCTTTCGGCCTATACAAACACAATTCCATACTCCTCATTGTCAGTGGGAAAATTCTCTTCAAACTCAGTGAGTCACGAGATCTGAGTAGACGCAGGGCAGGGAAAGTGCCTTTGTGGTGTTCTCCTGGCTTTTCCTGGTAATAATTGCCTGTTTTCCCATTTCTTCCTAGCTTCGTCAGTGGCCCTTCACCATAGATCAACCCTCAAAGAGGTCACAGATCACAAAAATAAGCTACAGAAACAGGAAATCTAACTTCCTGAGTCCACTACAAAACACAGAAACCTGTTTCCTCTGCACATCTCACAGTGGCAGAGCTCAGCCTTGGCACACTCCGTGTGGAAACCGTTGTCACACGGCATGACTTTGTCTCCCACTTCACAACCACTGAGATGAGGGGAGCAAAGTTACTTGTGCTGCTGTCCACTTTGTGGAGCGGAGCCACAGGGCTTAACCACACCAAGCACTCATGGACTACGCCCGAAGCTGAAGGCTCACAGAAGGATGCCACCTCTGCTTCAGTTGCTCCAAAGACAACGCAAGGTCTCCAGATGCTGCCAGCCACCCACAGCCTGTCAGCTGAGGGAGCTGCCACCCCCGTGGCCAGACCTTCTGGCCAGAGTCTCCTGTGGCCAGCACGGGGCCCCTCAGGGACAAGCACCCTTCCTCAGGGTGTGAGAAGCCAAACCCTGGCACCCACAGGGAAGACAGAAGAAGGGGATGAAAAGTTTCAAACTCCTGCCTCCCAAAACAAGTCTAGCATCAAGTTCGGCCCCAGAGCAGAGACAGTGGTCCTTTCC
The DNA here is from genome assembly GCA_007922755.1 of Pedetes capensis. Taxonomy (NCBI): domain Eukaryota; kingdom Metazoa; phylum Chordata; class Mammalia; order Rodentia; family Pedetidae; genus Pedetes; species Pedetes capensis. The sequence continues at coordinate 22,811 of VMDO01005626.1, forward strand.
AACTCAACACTGAAATTTCTTCAGAGCTTCTCCAGAAAGCCAGATCAACAAGCAAGCTCTCCACCACCAGCTGGAGGTGTGGGAAATCGAACCCCCCGGGGAACATACCTCAGCAGAGGGGATGGCAGTGGAAGCCAGCAACCCAGCTATCAAAAATCCAGTTTTGAAACAACTAGAGGAAAGTAAGAGGTCAATCTTTTCTTCTTTTTCTTTCTCTGACTGTGTGAAATGTAAGATTGCAAACGATTTAAACCACTTCACTGCTAGAAGGTTATTTATGGTTCAAGATAAAATCAGATCATAGCTATAATTTCAGGTAGGAAAAAGGTGAACAAATAAAAAGCAGCAATTTTGTTTTAACTAAAACAAAATCACTTTGTATTCACTTACATCAGTTCTGTTGCTTGACATAGTCACTACCAAATAAAGTAGCATCATTGTGGCTGCTTACTTACAGCAGTGCTGGTTGTTCTCAAAACTACACCTGTGATGGGAGAGAAAAAAATCAATAAAATTGGGACATAAACAAATTTAAAAATTGGAATGGAAATGTTTTGTAAAGTGTACAGCTATCTCAGATAAGATCAAAGCAGGTGAGTTATTGAGCATGAGAGCTCAGTGTGCTTGAGCTGGGACTGTAGTCCTGACTCCAGAGCTGTCTGGATCCGTGACTATGAACAAGTCAAGCCATCTTCCTGAGTCTCAGTGTCTTCATATTGGAAAATAGAAATATCTTTCATACAGGTAATGCAGACAAAAATATTGCCTTGCAGGGTCCTGATGAAGATCCAAATGAAATGCACATAGATACATGCTACTCCCAAAATAGGGGCTCAACAAAACACATTTTATCAAGTGCTGTTATCATGTGGTGTTTGTCATCAAGAATAGGATTTGATTTAAAGTTAGAGCAATTTGAGTTGTTGAAATAAAACAATAAAACCATATTTAAAGGAATATCATTAGAAAAGGCTTTCAAATGAACCCTAAACCAATAAAAAACAAAGAAAAAATATACCTGAGAAGGTCAAAGTTCTATTCATTCAATGTTCAGAGTCATCTGTAGTTGGAATACTAGAAGTTTATAGTGTTACATAACTGAACTTTATAAATACTCTTAGCTGTAAAAAACAATGTCAAGACACCTTTCAATTGTGCCTTCAGAGCTAAATTGAATTAAATAATGTAATAAAATTAAATTTAAAAATCCTAGTTAACACTTGCTACGTGAAAGACATTTTGCTCAACCTATTGTCAAGATAAACATGAAGATCAAGGCATGGGAAAACTATAAACCAGTGAATTTGTATTTTGAATTCTTTATAAATCAAGTCAATTTTTTCACTCTATTTCAAAGGTCATGGAAGTTTATTAAACATACAAGAGAAGCCAGGCGCGGCCGCAAACGCCCATAATCCCAGGAGCTCAGGAGGCAGAGACAGGAGGATCCCAAGTTGGAGACCAGAGGAAGGCTATGTAACTTGGCGAGACCTTGTTTCAAAAAGTAAAAAAATGGGCTGAGGGTGCAGCTCAGTGGTCCAACGCTTGGAAAGCATGAAGTGCAAGGCCTTGGGTTCAATCTACAGTACCACAAAAAAAAAAAAAGTGGATCTGATTTTAACTAAACATTTATTCATTTGGAATTTAGAACAACCAAAGTTAACTGTAAAACAAATGCTAGTTAAAAAACACGTATTACCCTTTTTCATTTTAGGAGAAAGCGGAATACTGTCTATTAAATAATAGTGACAAATATCATTTATTGAGAGCCTTTTCTAAATTGCTTATAGGTATCATTTCTATTAATCATATTTGTTAGTGTCCATAATTTAATTTTCTTCAATTGCAATAGAACTCTTAGACATGCATCAAAAATTGTGAGCTTTCCAGATGCTGTTGTCAGGAGATTTTTTTAATAAGATAGGAAGTACAACAAAAGGAACAAAAAGATAATTCAAACTAAAATACCACTTAAATTTTATACAGCATATAGGAAGTGGCATGTTATTGTATCATAATTAGAACTAGTAATTATCACTTACATAAGGTTACTTGTCTGTGTAGGTAATTGTGTATTTTGTCTTTCCACAATAGGAAATACATCCCATGATAACAGGGACTCTACCTGTCTTACTGACTATTCTGTTAACTGTGTAGAACAGTGACAGACAGGTAGACAGAGTCATGAAAACTGTGGATGAGTGGATTATTGAATAGTTTGGGAGCTCGGAGGGGTGGTCAAGACCAGAGAAAGAGACTGAGAAAGTATTAGTGTATAAAAACACTTTAATAAGTCATGGGTGTGGATGATGCAGAAAGAAAGATCACGATTGGAGTAATGTTCAGTGGACTAATTGTGGCAGATGCCTTCAACAAAGCCTTAAATGGAACGACCATAGGAAGGAAATTAGAAATTTGTGGTGTCACAGAGCAAAGAAAAAATATTTCAGAAAAGAGGTGATGAGCATCAGTGTGGAATACTCCTGAAAGACAATGAAATAAGGGCTGAAAAAAATCACTGCTTTGGCTGTAGGAAGATAAGTATCCACATGAGCTCTGGGCTCCATCCTGAGTGAACTGGAATATCGAGGAAGATGGGGAAGAGAGGCAATGGGTATGGTGACTCAGTTGAGGAGGTTTTTGGTTTTGTTTTATTTTTAATGAAAGGGAGAAGTGAGAGACTTATGGATTGGAAGTAAAGGCTAGTCCAGACAGATGTCCATTTTTTGTTTTTGTTTCTTTTTATTATTTTCTTTTATATAGGGAGGGTCAAAAATATGTCAAAGTGTTCGTAAGAGGGGCCATAAGGAAGTTAAAAGTTGATCATGCAGGAAAAGCAAAATGAATTTTCTAATGAGAATAATGATTACTACTTTTGGGATTTCATTTATGTTCTTTTGCTATGAGGTATATGACTTGTTTTATGTACGAGGAGATGGCGCAACTTAAATAATTTATGACTTCTAATTTAATGTCTTGAGGGATAAGTTCTACATGTATTTTATTAGGCTACTTGTAAATTAAAAACTTCTTCATTTAAAATTGTCTTGAAATTACAGAATCAAACTATTAAATTAGCTCTTCTGTCCATTGTTATACATATTTTTCTGCTCATTTTGTATAAATTATGAGTAGATTTTTGATGTGAAGAATCTGAGCAGTTAAATTTATGTGTTGTTTGAAAAGTTATTATTAGGCTTAATGACATTCAAAGGGAATTATTCTTACATGTTGTGTAAAATTCCAAAAAGAACACATCATTATGCAAAAAAGTATTTCTTATCTCCTTTGCAAATAAATGCATCTATTATATTCCTTTGGGAGGAAGACCCAGCAACCCACTCTCAAAAATCAATCCACCATTGAAAACCCTATGAACAGCAGAGAAGCACTGACAATAGTGTTTCACCTGTTGTACTACGCAGGGTCGCTATGAGTCGGATACCAACTCGACGGCACCTAACAACAACAACATTATATTACTGCTAGTAAAAACTAACACTATAGAAAGTATATTCTGTATTTCAATTTTTCCCCATTAAGCATTGACTTTATTTCATTATTTTGCTAGTTCTCTTCAGTGTTACTACTGGATAAAGTATATATTGTATTTTAAATGCTAGAACTTAACAATTGCTTATATAGTCCCAATAATTGAGAAGTTTCTCTATTTCCACAGCTTCTACTTTTATTACTATAAAACTATAATTTTTTAAAAAATATTTATTTAAGAAGAAATGCTGAAAGAGCCACTTTACAGAACATGAGGATCAAGCATAGAATTTAGCATCACACATCTCTTCAGCCTCTGTCCTGTACAGCACATGGGGAAGCCTGACACCTACTGGCGTAGAAACAGTTTACAATGCCCTAAAGTTACTGAACTCACAATCTGAGGGAAAAAATAGAGCAGAATAAAATAAAATTAGATAAAATAAAACAAATTTATGAAAAACGTTATGTTAAAGGCTGATCTTGAGAATCTTAATTTATAGCCAGGCATGCACTGTAATCCCAGTGATTTAAGAGGCTGAGGACCAAAAGAGTTCAAGGCAAGAGGCAGACTGGGCACCTTAACAAGACTGTATCAAAATAACAATTAAACTAATAAAAGGTGGGGATGGGGGTGCAGCTCAGCAGTAGCAAACTTGCCTAGTATGTTTGAGGCTCTAGATTCAACCTCCCAGTACTCCTAAAATATCATTATTTATAAAAGATGTAGTGTTTTATATATTTTATTCAGTGTGTTGAAAAGTACTATCTTTGATTTTTTAAATTGGAAAATAGATTGGATACAAAACACAAACTCCAGGCATATCCTGGGATGAGGATAATCCTGCTCTTCTCCCATAACTTCATGCTGAGGATGTTACAGTAGACAGCAGTCTGTGACTCCTGAGCCAGGGTGCAGTCACCCATCACTGAAAACTCAATTATATTCACCACTGTGCCCACTTCAGACAGCAAGTTAATGATGTCTGACAAAAGACTAATTGCAAAAGTTGGTATATAAGAAGGTATTTCTTCTTCAGCCTAAATAAACCATAAAATTAAAGTATCAAAAATTCCCCATGATCTGAGCTTTACAAGGTTGCTTTTTGAAATTTGATTTTAAATATTAATACATTTACCTGATTCTTTAAAATTTTTTTATCTATGATCAAATGCTATAAAGAATTTTGCAAAAGAATGAATCATTACTATAGGAAAGTACGTTTTCTTAAGGAAACCAATCTTTTGAACTGTTAGCCAAAATTAAATATCAAAACTCCACTGGTCTATGTAAGTGTGATTTGCATATGAAGAATCTTTTTACCAGCTGAGCACTGTGACACACTCCTGTAATCCTAGTAACTTGGGAGGCTGAGTTAAGAGGATAACAAGTTTGAGGCTAGAAGCAGCTTGTGCAATTTAGCAAAACCTTCTCTCAAAACAAAGTAAATTTTAAAAGGTACCGGGAGTACAGTTCAATGGTAAAGCGCTTGCCTAGCATGCACAAGGCCCTAGGTTCAGGGCTTCCCTATACCGCATAGATAGATAGATAGATAGATAGATAGATAGATAGATAGATAGATATAGGCAGGTATAGATATATGCATATATATGTACTTTTTTTTTTTTACTAAATGTAAACCTTTGTTTCCCATTCCTGTGCTCCTTCATTCATATTGTGTGTATTTCCCTTGGGCTACTTTCTCACTAAGACTAGTGAACTATATACTAATTTTATTCTCAAATTAATAATTTGATAGAGCATATTTTTAGTTTTATTGAAAAATTTCCTATTAAAATATTCTATAGCGCTTTGGAACTACTTAGTTCATGGCTTCTTTCAGATATATTTTAAATACTATATTTCTCCTGAGAACTAAACTTCATCATCTGACCTGAACAAAAATGATGCTGATACCCTTCTGTACTGGTTTTCTAGAAATTGTTATTGACTTGAAACATATGAACAATTATGGTTAAGAGGAATTTCTCAGGTGATTAAAGCTAAAAATGAGCCATGTCTGTATATCAGGGAAAAATTATATATATATATATATAATTGTATATATTAATATGTAATACTATATAGTATTACATATTAATATATACAATTATATATATATATATATATATATATATATATATATATATAATATTTTTTTCTTCATCAAAAACCTCACAAAGTCATTAAAAACTTTTTTGGAGATAGAGTCTCACTCTGTAGCTGAGGCTAGCCTCTCAGGACCTTTCTGCTCCAGCCTGCTGAGTGCTGGGATTACAGGATGTACCACCACACCTGGCCAAAATGATTTAGTTATGGTCAGCAGTGGCAGCAAAGGCAGCAGTATCTGACATATATTAACTCATTTAGTATCAGAACAGTTCTGTGATGTAGACAGTGTTATACTTGCTGTATAGATGAGGAAGCCACATTTAACAGACAGGGAATGGCTAACAGGTTGTAAAGTCAAGATCTAAAAGCAGGCAGTCTACATCCAGCATCCAGCTTTGTTACACACTTGGGTCAACAATTATCTTACAAGACTTCTGGACAAGCCAGGAGTGGTGGCATACACCTATAATCCCAGCTACTTTGGAAGCTGAAGCAGGAGGATCACAAGTTCAAGGCCAGAGGCAGCCTATACAATTTAGCCAGAAAAGAAGAGAAAATAGGAGTTGGAGTGGGGCTCAGTGGTAAAGCCCTCTCCTAGCATGAGTGAGGCCCTGGGTTCAACCCTCTAGTATGGAAAAAACAAATCTTAACTCTACTTAAGGAAAATACTTCTTTATATTTTCTTTTGCTTATGCATATGCCTTCACCCCTCCCCACTCCCTCTGCTTTATTTACAGTAGAATGAACGACAAACTCAATGCAAGAATGGACTTGATTTCTTTATTTGCCTCTGTGTGTGGAGTAAATAAAAAGAAAGTGAAATCTTGTATAGCAAGCAGTCCTTCATCATCAGATATTATCTTGTAGCTCTGGCTTACAGAGGCTGGAAGGCACATAATTGTGACAGCTCTAATTTGAAGAGAAATCTCTCATTTCCCTTCTCTTCCTTTTCCTTCATTTTTCCTTTCCAGCTCTATTTTTTTCTGTTCTGTCTTTTCATTCTCTCTTGTGCTTATTTCTTCCTCTTTTTCTTTTGGCAAGAGTCAAGCTAAAGTAGTAGTATTATTTATGGTTTTCCACGACATTTTTTGTATGTATATATGTGTGTATGTATGTATGTAGTAGGGTGTGCATATATTTTTGTGTGATGAGATATATGGTTGTTGTTGTTAAACACCATTGATTTGGGTCCAACTCATGGCAACCCTATGTACAAGAGAATGAAAAACTCCCTGACTTTGTGCTTCTCTGCTATTCATAGAGTTTTCAATGGCTGATTGTTTTGAGATTGTTTTGGGGGTGAGCTGCCGGGTCCTTCTCCCATTTTTGTGGAACTGGGGATTGAACCCAGGGCCCCAGAACATACAGAACAGTACTCTACCAACTGAGCTAAACCCCAGCCCCATAAGATATATATAGCATAAAAGTTCACATTTTAACCATCTTTAAGTATGCAGTTCTATGTTATTAAAGTTATTTATGTTGTTCTGCAGCTATCACCACCATCAATCTCTAGAACTTCTTCGTCTTCCCAAACTGAAACTCTATTCACATTAAATAATAACTCTTTATTCCTCCTCCCAAATCCTAGCAACCACATCCTACTTTCTGCCTCTAAGAATTGAACTACTCTAGGTACATCATGCCCGAAGCATCCAATCCCGTCAGATCTCGGAAGCTAAGTAGGGTCAGGCCTGGTTAGTTCTTGGCTGAGAGACCGCCTGGGAATACCAGGTGCTGTAGGCTTGGGAGAAGGACCTGGCAACCCATTCCCAAATATCAATCAGCCATTGAAAACCCTATAAACAGCAGAGAAGCACTGACAATAGCATTTCCCCTGTTGAATGTAGGGTCGCTATGAGTCAGGTATTGATTGGATGGTACATAACAACAACAACAGGTATATTGTACACATGCGATCATATAATATTTGTCTTCTTGTGACTAATTTGTTTCTCTTAGCATAGTATCTTCAAGGTTCATTCATGTTGTAACATGTATCAACATTTCCTTCCTTCTGAAGGTTGAATAATATTCCATTTTCTGTGTATATGTGTGTACATATACAAAATATTATGTATTGCATATAAAGCATAATGTCTATCATATTTTGTCTTTCCATTCATCTATCAATGGGCACTTGGGTTGCTTTTACCTTTTGGTTATTGAAATAAACGATAGTTTCTTGATGGTTTCAAATTAGGATAGTGTGCTAAGAACATTAGCCCCGACTGGTGGTGCTATCTGACATCTGTTCTCTTTTTACTAACTTAGAGCACATATTTACCTTTGAGGAATTAATAATTGAACTGTTGAACCAAAGGAAGCTTATTGGAATGTTTTCCCCTAATAATTGACATCAACAATAGTAGGTTTGTTAAAATATAATCTTACACTTAAACATTTACTTTCCTGTTAGAAGGAACTACTTTTTACTGCTTTAAACAAAAATAAGAAAGAACTGACTACATGCATCAGACTTGTTAAAGGCTTGAGAATTAAGTGAGCAGGTTGAATTTGTACAAGTTGTAAACATTTATCATAAAAAATGTATAACTATCCTTTATGTATTTAAGATATGTTTATCCTTCTTACTGTCATTGAGTTGGTGGGGATTTACTCACTATGGACATGACAGGTTTAACACACAATAATGTATAAAAAATTTCACAATTTTGCTCTTGGGAATGGTTAAACTTAATTCAGATACGTATTTCCATGAATTAGTAATCTCATAATTAAGATAATAGGTGAATTATTGACAATGTGAATGCATTATTTCCTTATGAAGGATTAATTAATATTTTTCCTCTCTAAATCCCACCAGAGATTTAGATTTTCCCTGAGGCATTTATGAATTATTAATACGTGCAGATGTTATTGCCATTTGCAATTTGTAGTTGTCTTTAGGTACAGCGTAAAGATCTGGTCATTTGTAATCTTGTGCTGTTCCAGTCAGGGGAGACCGGCAGGTTCTAGGGTGAGGGGCAGGAGGCTGTTAGGAGAGTCACCAGCTGATGGTATTTCTTTCTGCAAGTGTTTTCAGCGGTGACCATACTGTCTGGTTTCATTTCATTTTTCTCTGGTTTCCTTTTGGATTTCTGAATTTGTCTCAATAGGGGGATGACAGGTAATAAAGGTCCTTCTATCTGTGAAGCCTCCTCAAACATAAAATCTCCATATCTAAGTGAAAATGACATGGCCTTGGCTTGATCTATGGTAGAGCTGGTGGTTTGCCTTGTCTACCATCAAACACCCTTAGCACTTGTCCTACCCTGTGATGCCAATTCAAGCCACAGGCTATGAATATGCAAGTTTAAATATCTAGCTCTAAGGAACTGGATGCCAAGCAATTTATTAATCCGAGTTCTAAGCACTAGTGTCACCGAACAGTGTTAATTCTTAGGTTGCTGCCCTTCATTTTTCAAAGAAAATATCCTGTGTGGTCATTAAAGGTGTACTTGCTGCTTCAGTCCATTCTCCCTTAGATCAGGATACCACTAGGACACGATTTAATCAATTAATGCAAATTTTTCTTAATTTGGTCTTTTCACTAGTTCCCTGAAAGATATAATTTCTAAAATACCAAATAAAAAGCATGGTATATTGTATGAATGCCTTTTCTTAGTTCATTATTCACAATCCTTCCAGTTTTATAAGTTATAATAGAAACCTTTTCCACCTTCATTTTATGTATTCAACAAACTAGGTTTTTATTCATCACCAAAGATGTGTGCTTTTCCCTAGACTAAATGTTTTACCTACTGACTTGGAAAATCCAAAGAATCAATACAAGCTTTTTTCAGTACATGTTGCTGCACAAAAGCAACAGTTGTTACCCGTAAAGAGAATTCCATATGTACTCCACCGGGACAGGGTTGTGTGACCCCATGGAAAGCAGAGCACTTCAAAGCCATTGCTCTCAATTCACCATAATCAGTCTGGAAAGGTACAAAGCATTCCTAGTTTTGAGCAAAATACGTGTCTGGGATCATCACATCTGCCTTTAAATTTCCTGTCACCATTTTGCCATGCTTAATTTGGTATTCTTAAACCTACCTTTTTGATAATTTGGTTTTAAAATTATATTTACATTTTACATCACTTAATGAGCTTATTTCATCAGTACCATAAACCTAATTATGAGGTTCCCCCCCACCCCCCGCCATGGCCCAGTTGCTGTGGACAGTTCTCTTGATTTACACTGGATCAAAGCTTGCTGGGCCAGGAGAAATCTGCTGAGCTGCTGCTTTCCCTCCTCAACCATTTTGGGCATGAGATTGTTTTACTATTTATGAGTTTGAAAGGCCTCTACAGCTGACACTGGCACTTCATCTCACAGAGAAAACACACATTTCCTTTCAAACCCTGAATTATCCAGAGATGTTGTTTTTTTCTTTTCTGCCCCCATTCTGTCCTGCATCATCAGTTGACCAATGTTGGCATGATGGACAATCTCACTGTACATCTACTAAGTCAGTCATTTTCAGAGGTTGGGATAGCCACTGGATTTGCATGAGAACTCTTGTTTTAAATATCCCTTTTTTGTGGCCTTCTTAATTTTAAATCTTCCTTGGTTTCATTTCTTGCTTTTCCCAGAGGTTTCGTTTCACTTCGATTCATTTTTGTTTTTGTATTACTTTTGTTTCGGGTATCTCCATGCTTTAGTAAAGTTTGTCAACATGTCTTTTTTCTCTCTTTATGGGGCCTGAATTTCTAAACATCTCATTGGGAAGAACCTTACACAATAAGCGTTATGGTGTTCAATTTATCTGCTGTAAATGGGTGCTTTAATGGATGGTAATGTGATGATCAAATCAAGCTAAATAACACAGACTGGTCTTCTTTGCCTATGTTGCTTTCTAGGCTTTTTGTATGATGTCCTTGAGTGAAACTTTACTTTGAGTTTATCCTGTAGAAATTTATTGTGCTTTCTAGATATGTTTAAAGTCAAATTTAGAAAAAATTTCTTTCCGTTTCATCAAATATTTTCTCTGTGCCAATCTGTCTGTCTCCTCCTCTTTTAGATCTCTAATTACATAATTGTAGGTCATTTGGGTTCGTGTTCATTGGCATTTTGAAGTTGCTCCTCTGTGCTTCCATGTGGATGTCTTCTGTAGCCCGGTCCAGTTCAGTGATTCTCATTTCTACAGTGTCCAAAACTCTGTGATGTGCATCCAGTCAGTTTTAAATCCATTATCCCATATGTTCCTTCATTTGTTAAATGCTTAACTATTTTAGTCACTGGTTGCTAATCCCAACATCTGTGTCACCTCTGTGTGTTTTTTATATTTACTGGAGATTTGCTCCATTTCTGGGCCTATTTTCCTGCTGCTTCTCATACCTAGTTTTTTATTATGGTTGTTATTTCTTTCTTCATGTTAAGCACTGTGGAAACTGTCATTCAAGTGTCTGGGTTTTGTTATCTGAAAGTGAAACATAGTATTCAGTCCCCAGAGTCAACTGGACCCTGATATTGACTTCTAAACTGACATCTCTGTCTAGCCCCATCTGTTTATGACACTTACCTACGTGTTTTAGGGGCCTCTTAGCTTCACACTCCCAATTCTGCTTCCCTCATGGGGGTCTTCTCATTTGGGAGTGCAGTCCTCTGTAATGCACTTTGAAAACTGCTCCCAAGCAGAAAACTAGACTGATGGAAGGGCTCAAATCATGTTTCTCCTCTTCAGAGAAGCCTGACTGAGTTCTGCTAGACAATACCTGAAAACTGTAGCCTCACATATCTAGACTAGATTTATAATCTTGACCATAGGAAGGTACATCCGATACTCTACAATACCCTGCTACAGAATTTTCTGGAGTTCATGTTTTAAGTTCATTATTTAAAAAATCATAGAGTAAGCTGGCTTAACTCTGCCTATAATACAAGATTTGGGATTTTTTAAAAAAATACCTTGACTTTGTAGTTGAACTTGTGACGTTTACATTGAATTTTCCCTTTAGTTGACATAATGTGTTAGTTTTTTTAGTCTTTTAATAAAGTTTCAAATTGTTATAAATTAAATCTTACACTGCATTTGTAGAATTTATTCTAAAGTACATTATCTTGGTTGTTATTTTTGCTATTTCAAATGGTGTCTTTAATTTGTTTTTGGTATACAGATTTGTAATTGAACTTAACCTTGTGGTGAAATTATTTGTTATCAATTATTTAAAACTCTATATTGAGCTTGTATTACTGAATTTTTATATTTATATACTTTGCATCTAGAATATTTTATTTTCTTTATTTACACTCATATCATCTATTGTTGATAACATTTTTGCGCCGGGCGTGGTGGCGCACGCCTGTAATCCCAGCAGCTCGGGAGGCAGAGGCGGGAGGATCGCAAGTTTGAGACCAGAGGCAGTCTGCATAATTTAGCGAGACCCTGTCTCAAAAAGTAAAAAAACTGGGCTGAGGTGCAGCTCAGTGGTCCAGCACTTGCAGAGCATGCAGGCGCGAGGCCCTGGGTTCAACCTCCAGTACCGCAAAAAAAATAAAATAAAATAAAAATAAAAATAATAAAAATAACATTTTTGCCTCTTTACACCATTTATTTACTTACTATGTCTCTCTACACATTATTCAAATTATTTACTTATACCTTACTACACTTTACCCAAAGTAATAGTCTGTGTTTCTGATATCAGTAGTAATGTTAATATTTGCTATAAGGGCAATCTTGGATTTTGACTAATAACTGAAATAGTACAGGTGGTGAATTTAGTTCTAATTTTTTAAAAAGCTTCTTTGTCTTGATCTCAGTTTCTTTCCTTGAGTACAGCAATGAAGCAATACTTGGTTTTTCTTATATATAGAACATTTAAAGCTACATATCAGTCTTTCAAGGTATTTGATCTATAATACCCAAAGAAGTAGATAGAATTCTATGAAAATGATTTTTATGGAAAGAGCACTTGCTGACAATGATTTTCTTTTCCTAATGATAATAAATTCTCCCTTAGGAACTGGTGTGCTTATGTCCATACCAGGCTGTCTCCCACGGTGATACTGGACAACCAGGTGACTTCCTATGTATCGAGTGGGAGAGGACCCTGTGGATGGACCAGTGGGTCCTGTACTCAAAGGTAGGAAGCACCTTGTGTGGAAGTCACCACTGACTGCATTAAAATCACTCATGGAGAAGAATGTCCAACACTAGTCAGCCCAGGTACTTGTGCGTAGTAGGGTCACGAGAGAGTACTCACACTATAATAGAGGTATGACCTTCAGTGAGTTAAAACATAGATACTAATAATGCTAATATCATGGGTGTTTTTAGAATCACACAAAATAATGTAGTAACATACTTAGCCTAGTACCTGTCACACTGGGAATGTTCAATAAATATTAACTCTCCTGCTCTTACAGGCACTATTACTTTTGTTCTGGGACTTGATCTATAATCCTATCATTTAACTCCTTATGAAATACACGCACAATTTAGGAGCCTCATTGCTATTTTTCTTTTCCTGGTAGGTAAGAAAGAAATCCATACATAACTTGTCTCTTATTCTAAAATGTGGAAAGCCATTAATTGCCATTATACATGGTAATGAAGCTAAGTGGAGCCTTTCTTCTTGTGTCTGTTTTAATGACCCATGTTAGTTGGTTTTCATTTTTTAAAACAATCTATATCAATGTCCTAAAACGGAGGGCTCAGCATTTGATGATTCTCTGACCTCATGGAGTCATGGTAGCTCAGCTGGAGATGTTCCTGAAGACTTTGCAATAAAAACTAAAATCACTATTTAAGCCATGATGGCTAATGTTATGCAAATTGCTATACAAGTAACTCAGGAAGCAAATCTGACACATCAGCAAGCCGGAACAATGCACAGTAAGGGCATTTAAACCAAGGTGTTTCTTAGTCCCTTGAGATGCCGCTAAAGTTCGTGGTCCAGGGGACTCAGTACATCCTAGGGATTTGGGAGAGCTGAGCTCCAGTTCTGCTTTGGGCATTGATTTCCTTTGTGGCAATTTCCTTGTCAACATGAGACACAAAGAATTCATTGTTAATTCGTTTTAATGAAAATATTACCACAGTAACCCCTATCATGTTGCCTTTCTGGATGCAAGGTCATCTCCTTTTCTTATACTTTTCTTTTTTTCTTTTTAAGCAAGCCAGAAATACTTATCTTTTTTCTCAGTTCTTTTTATACTTCTGAGTGTATCTCCATTCATTTGCTATTTCAGTACTTAAGACAATATTTGTCACTTCGTCTTTATCATGTCTGAGCTACATACAATAGTGCAACCGTAGCCCTGTGGCATCCAGTCAGATCTCAGAAGCTAAGCAGGGTCGGGCCTGGTTAGTACTTGGATGGGAGACCACCTGAGAACACCAGATATTGCAGGCTTGGAAGAAGGACCTGGCAACCCGCTCCCAATAATCAATCTGCCATTGAAAACCCTATGAACATCAGAGAAACACTGACAATAGTGTTTCGCCTGTTGTATGTAGGGTTGCTATGAGTCGGATACCGACTCGCCGGCACCTAACAACAACAACACAACAACATACAATAGACATTCAGCTTGTGAAAACAGGAACACTGACCCCCAGCAATGATTCAGTGAGGTGTTTGAACTCACCTCCACAAATTCCAAATAAAGCCCATTTCCTTGATTCCCATTTTACCTTAAGTCATTGTACTGGGGTGGTATTTCCCTGGACAGAGTTATTTATTGAATTTGATTTATTGAAATAACAGTAGGCAAGTGATTCTCCATGCTTTTGGAGATAGAGAGGATGTCACAGCTCATTTTACAGTTGAGGCATAACCTCTGGCATATTAAGTTATCTAGTATGTTATAGCAGACACTGACACCCAAGTCTCCTAAAGCCCAGTCTGTCATAATGCACCTCCTTCATATATGCAGAGGTGATGCATGTAGATGGGCTGCTTGTGGCATCCTCTAGAGTTGTGAAGCTAACCCACACAATGTGGGTTAAAATTCCAGTTCTAGCACTTTTAGTTCTGGGACTTTGAGCAAGTTATTTTATCCTTCTGTTCTTCCGGTTCCTCATTAGTAAATCAGGGTAATAACATCATCATAGAAGTAAAATAAAGATTAGACAAGATAATACATACCTATATAATAGACCCATTTGATAAGTATTATCTATATAGTGAAGTCATATGGGTAAGAATAATACGGCCAAGTTGCATTTATGACTTGTTTACATATGTAGAGCCAGTAACTTAGTATCATTCACTAATTACATTGATTGTTGTGCTCAAATCTGATAATTTATTCATTTCTCTTCCATGATTTAACCTCAGAAATAATATTTTCTCACATTTGAACCTCTCTCTCAGAATAGTATATGACAAAAATGATAGATGGTATAATTTTAAAACTTGGGTGATGAGAAAGAATAAATTAAAATGACACTGGTTATCCTAATTTCAATTTGATCACTACTATCTAATTTATTTCAAGTGGTTGGATATAGAGCTGGAGGAAATGAAGGTCCTTTAAATTCTAAGTATTTAGGTAATAAGAGAAATTGAAATGGAATAAATTATCGCAATGTAACTCTTTAAAACTTGAAATTAAAATAGGTTCTAACATTGGTTTTGATAAAAAATTATGGATGGAAAAGCTATAATATCCTCATAAGATGTTATAGCAGGTATCAACTTAAAATCAAATAATATAACCATTAATGTGTTTTGTAGTATATTCAAAGAAATCTAAATTTGGCAGTTTCAAATATACAGTAATATTGATGAAGATTATGATTTTAATACCAACTAACACTTACTAAATGCTTATTATATTTCACCATTATTCCAAACACTTTACATTTGTAATTCCAGCTGATTACTTAATGTAAGGCAAATAATCTATTTTCTGCCAATTGTTCTCCTCTCTAGATCTCAGAAAAGAACCAATCCTGTCTACAGGCTGCAACATAAAATTGTTACTTCATTGGAATGGAGGTGCTGTCCTGGGTACAGTGGACCAAAATGTCAGCTAACAGGTACACTCTATGATCAATTTCATAATACTAATTAAAAGCATAAAAATTCTGAAGAATAAACAACTAATTAAAGCGAAGAAAAGAATTGTAGTTTCCCTTTTGAACCAAGGTAAATTAACATGCAGTCAAAATATTAGGACTTGCTTTTTTAAAACTTTCTAACTTTGTAGCTGGGCTGGGATTAAGCTCAGTTGGTACAGCACTGTGCTGCAGTCTCTGAGGTAACGAGAGTTCAATTCCCAGCACTGCAAAAATGGGAGAAGGTCCTGGCAATCCACTCCCAAGGCAATCCCGAAACAGTCAGCCATTGAAAACCCTGTGAGGGTCACTATGAGTCAGATACTGACTCGACGGCACCTAACAACAACAACTTGGTAGCTATTATAGCACTCTACATTCTCATAAACTATTAACTTCTCCTCTTCATTTTTATGTTGGTTTTATATGAAGAATAAATCATATCATACTGTCTTACTTGTTCCTAACTAAATGGTACAAAGACATGCCTAATTAAAATATCAGGAATATTAATTTTGTATTTTAAACAAATTATTGCTAGAAGTAATTCTATTTAAGAATATTTTGGTTCCAGTTCAATTATTTGAAATAATGTGCATATGAATGAAATTTCATGTTAAAAAGTATGCCAAATATGCCATGAATAATTCCTCCTCCTCCTCTTCCTTCTTCTTCTTTTTCTTCTTCTTCTTCCTCTTCCTCTAGCCTCATGGAGCCAATTTTTTAACTGAGATTTTAAGGATTTTTTTGGTGACAAGCCTGATCAAACATGTTGTAACCTGCTGTGGCCTAACATCCATGTGGCTATTATTTCCCTTTTGGCTTTAAACAGGTTTCTTCTGAAAAATAAGATATAGCATCAGCATACATATTTTAAATGAATGAATATCACAAGAAAGGCCATTAGCAGTGGTGGGGAATTCAATCAACAGTGTAAGAGACTGTGATTAAAAATTAATGTAAGTGTGGAGAAACCATTGTGATTCACATTAAGAAAAAGAAAAACCATACTACACAAGCTGCAGGAACCTTGCTGTTTAGTTAGGGATATTATACATGGCTTTTCAGCCTGTGCAATGAGAATCTGTAGGCAAGTTCCTCTGTGATGCTATTTGTTCTGGGTCTGGCTTGAATTTCAGGGATGATATAAAAATCCAGTGAGTTTTCAGACTGTAGCATAAATATGTGCCATATTTATGATTAGGCAAACCTTTAAAGAAAATATGACTTCTACTGAAAATATGTGGAAATGAGATAATGTGGCATATTCTAAGAAGATTCAAATATAGTTCTTCAAAGGACTTCTGATTTTCATAAAGTACAGAAATATGTTCACAATATTAAAATGTATTTGTTAACTTTAAGTACCAAGTATTCTGGGCAGTATGCAGAATTATATTCATTTCTCTTATATGAAGGATGTTTTGGGAATATTAATTTCATTACTAGTTCTTGAGGATTCAAATGTTTGCTGAGTGCCTCTCTTGACGTTTAGGGTGTCATTACATACCCTAATGCATAGAAGGGGCTGAATGTAGATATGTGTCGGGAACAAAAGCTATAGATCAAAGAATGTCCTGGGCACAGGTTAATGAGGACTGCGATTGCTCCATGGTTCCGCCTTTTATACTTGCTAATCAGTTCTTAATCACTGTGGTGAACTACATACATAATAGGAAAAATAAACCATAGACCTCCATGGTTATAATCTACACACAAGAAGCAGACTAGTCTATGATTTTAAATATCTACTATCATTCCCTCTTCTCAAAGTATTATAACAAGAATTTAAATTTAATTCAAGTGATTTATCTTGATTATTTAGTGACACTTCCTATTATAATTGGAAGCAACCAATGGATATCTTTAATACTAGATTTCCAAATTGTTAATTCTTAATTCACGTTGACAAAAATTTCCCAGAACAGTTCTGGTTATGACCTACTGTCATAGTTACATAATTAGAACTACTTGTAATTCAGTTCTCTGCTGATTAAGCTACTATGGGAAGATCTCTTTCCTCTTGAAGTCCCTGGTGGGAACAATGCTCTGATGTCAGGTACGCCCAATTGTGTCCTGTCACCAAACCAACAAGGCTAATACAGCTTTTGTTCCAAAAGAAAGTCTTTTTCCTCCTATAATCCTCTTCATTCTCTTTTTCTCACTTCTATTTCAGTACATAAAATCTGTTGGATTTTTTTTTATCAGCATAATTCACGCACTGGTGTTATCAAGAACCACTGTGTCCCTTTGTTCCTGAGCGGTTCTTCATTATCTATATCCTGCGGGTGGGGTCACACAGGTTTCTATTTGATATCAACCCAATTACATGCCACATCCCTTCTTACCGTTTTTATCACACCTTATAAATGTGCCACTAATCTTTTTTCTAAGTAGAGAAAATTGTTCCTGGTAAGTGACAACACAGCTCATTCTGTCGTTATAGGACAGCCTGCCTCAAATATGGCAAGAATAATATTTGGCTGATTAGTTCTTTAAATCTCTTCTGAGCCTCAAGCCTTTGCAATAATCTGGCTATGTAGCTACCATGACAATCATTTCAGGGCTAGCCCCTCAAAGTGTCAGGAGATTATTTTATGCAGGGAAAATTTGTAAAGCACTACACTTTGCAAATCCCTGCTTCCCCAACAAGTTTCATCCCCACAAAATAAACTTTGTAATGTAAAAACAATGATTTTCTTTTAATTTACATTGTAGTAGGAAAATCTTTCAAATATGTAGGAAATACCAGCAGATCAGGAATAGAATGGAGCTGCTAGCAACTAGACCCTTTTTCTTCTTTCCCTGAACTTACGTTTTTCTTTTTTCTATAGATTCATCCTCAGTGTTACGAAGGGGTGTTGTCTATCAAAATCCAGGAGCATTTCCTCCTGGTATCCTATTTCACTGTGCTCTGAGCTGCTACACATACACTTCAGTTGCTCTGCACACAATCAAAACGCTGGTAGTTACAGTGGTGGGTTACCTTATTATGAATTATTTATACTATCAAAAGGAAAACAAAAAGTGTAAGTTAACAGAATGGTATTGAAAAAGAAGCCTAAGTTCACCATCAAAGTAATGGTTTTGATGTATCTTACATTTATTTGACCTTTCTGAGGGTCACAGAGTTTTGCCTTTGGGGAGGGACCTCATTTTGTGATATGGTATTCAAGACATTTTAAAAATTTTCAGGAGTAGCATACCACTTACCCCTACTTTATAAAATTTGCAATTATATTCCTTTCAAGTAGATATCTCTAAAATATTCTGAAGTGGAACAAGGAAATTATAGCTTACTGTAGTGACCCAAAGGAAAAGAATTTAAGTTCAAGTGGTGTTAGATTACAGAGGATGATGACAAATTTTCTGCAAATCTGTTAAAAAATATATAGTATACTTTACCCTAATTTTCTATACAAGCAAAAAGTATTTTATAAAATTTTGTTTTATAAAATCTATCACAGATATTATAAGTAGGGAAAAGACATGTGTTTGCACAGGTATTAACATAAGCTGACCCTTATCATATGCTATAAATATATGACAAATATTTTTTTTTTACAATGATGTGAAAGAATTCAACAAATTATGAAACAACTACTGGAAATAATATCTTAAATATGGACCTTCTGCAGTAAGATTATTTTAAAATGTATCACAAATACTATGAACTGAAAATTATACCATTTACTACTGTTTAAAAAAAGGAAAGTCTGCAGCCATAGCACCCTAGCATCTGATCCTGCCTGATCTCAAAAGCTAAGCGGGGTAGGACCTGGTTAGTCCTTGGATGGGAGATGCCTGACAACACCAGGTGCTGTAGGCTTGGGAGAAGGACCTGGCAGCCCACTCCCAAATCAATCTGCCATATGAATAGCAGAGAAGCAAGCACTGACGTAGTGCCGGGCATGGCACAGTGTCAGGAAGTGTTTTATATGTTGTATATAGGGTCGATATGAGTTAGACATGATTCAATGGCACCTAACAACAAGAACTTAAAACAAGGGAGAAATCTCTCTATTATTTTTTTGCATTTTCACAAGTCTAGTTCTTCTCAGTAGTGTCTAATGTTTTCTTTTAGGAAGAACATGGCCTCCTGTAAGCATCTTGCTGAGTAAAATTATAACACTTGTAGTTAAAGAACACTGTCCCTTAACCTGTGTCACACCAAGATGCCAACTTCAACTTAACTAGTAAATCTCTGTAAAGATACCAAACACTGGCCATGCAAACATTCACCTGATATTGCCGGGCCAGGTGGCACTCTGTCTCGTCCAGCTGCAGAGGAAGGCTTCCAGGTACCAAGGGGGAGCGCACAGCATGCTCATCACATGACCAAGTGACCATTAATGATTTTTCTGTGTGGCTCAGAGCTTGGCAGAAAAAATATATATTTTAAAAAACAAAAACCTGTCTAATTAAAAGAAGGTGGAGGGAGGGCGAGAAGAAAGAAAAGAAAAAGAAAGAAAACAGAACCTAATACTTAGGAACCATTGCCCTTTCTCTTGCCCCTGGCCCACCCTCCATCTCCAAGTCCTTGATGCACCTGGGTCACACTTTCCATGCAGAGAAAAACTAGTCATCGTGCTGGCAGATAAGACAAAAGGCTTCCCGTTTGAAAACTGCATTGCATTTTTTAAAACTCTGAAGTACACAAAGGTCTTTAAAAGTTTTGGGGGTTTGGTTTGTGTGTTTGCTTTTGAGGTAATGGGGAGTTGAACCCTTGGCCTTGAGCACACTTTGCAAGTGTGGTACCCCCCCCCCCCCCCCGCTGCAGCCCAAGACATACCTTTTAAATTTTTAATTTTTTTTTTTTTTTAATCTTGAGACAGGATCTAAATTAGCAAACTGTCTGTGGCCTCAGATTTGCAATCTTCCTGCCTTTGCCTCCCTGAGATTACAGTCAGGAGCCACCACACGGGCCAACTGTGTTGATTTAAAGAAATGCTCTTCTGTTCTTGCACCTATCACTTAGAAAGGACAAAGAAAAAGAGACTTAGAAACCTGCACTCTGTAGAACAAAGCAAAGGTCTGTACTCAGGTGAAAGAGAAGACAAATCACCTGGAAAACCTAGAATCTGTGGCTGTCCTCATGATAGAAAATACATCTGGGGAGACCAAAAGACTAAATGAAAATGTAAAAGAGCATCAATCGCCCAGGCACATTCTCTCGGGAGAGTAACCGACTCCACTCAGACCTTATCAGCAACTCAGAGCGGCAGGTTATATCCTGGGCAGCAACCCCGGGTGAAAGCAAGTATAGAACCCAAGATGACAAGCAGAGCTCCGGAAAGACAACAGGACCTGAATCCGCAAAACAGGCATTTCAAGTGTGTCACAGGCTCCACAGGACAGGGACACCTTCCAAAGAATTCCAGAGCGGAGAAGTTCACGTGACCACTGGGTCCCAAGGACCCCTGTTCAGAGCTTAATAGTTGTTTCCTTTATTTGGAGTAAAATTTTCTTACCTAGTTCACACATACACACAAAATCACATTTTTTATTTTCATTGAGTACTTTAAATTATTTTGCAGTTGCATTTTCTTTGAAATTGGTGTTTGAAAACTTCACAAAAATATGGAAAAAATTTTTCTCATTTTATATATATATACATATATACATAAAAATGAATTAGTCATTAAAAGCTTAATGTAAAAGAAAACTAAAACCTTTCACTTGATGTTTCTGTGCATTATTTCTATCCCTTTCAATGTCTCTCTTTCTTTGACAGCTTTATTTATTCTCCCCCATACTTATCACTGACTTTAAGGTTTTTTCCTTATGTTTTCAGTTCCTATTTCAAAACTACTGATATTCTCTATCTTCTCACTTTCTACTCCCTATTTGTAATACAGTAGTATTTTTCCAGATCTCATGAATGATATTTATCTGAAATTCTTTTGACTCTAAGGTCAATAGAAAATCAGACTTTGATGCTCTTTGTGTGCCTCTTTTCCATTCCTGGCACTTTAGCTCCTAGCTATGCTTCTTGCTTTCTGAATGTTTAGGGTCTTACCTGAACTTGGTAGCACAGAAAGAATTCTGACTTGATGAGATTCTCCCACTTAAATTTCAACCAAGACCCGAGAAGACTTAGAATATTCCCCATGTCCATTTGAGAGAGAGAGAGAGAGAGAGAGGCAAAGGCTGAGAGACAGAGACACCCAGCTTTCCCAGAACTAGAGGAATGCTAAGTAAAATATGTCATCATTTCCATAAGTGTAAAATATGTGATGCTTTGTAAAGAGGGGAATGAAGAGATTGATTTCATAAGTATGTAGTTATGAAATTAAACATAAAGCTTCACTATTTATATCAAAGCTTAACAAAGTATTTGTAAGGCCAGAAAATAATACCCAAATCAAATCAATTTACCTCAAAAGTTTGAGGAAGGGATGAAAAGGGGCAGCAGTCATGTTCAGACATTATCCACTAATTCAGTAATACCAATTAATATACAAATCAGAGTAAGAAAGTATTATGTATTTTCTTAAGTTAACACATATATTACCTATAATAAATACAAAACTGCATGTCAAGTAGTATGAATTATAGCACAAATCATTTCTAGTACTATGTAAATCATAGGTTATGCTATGCTGATGAATGTACTGAAACATCAAATGGGTCACAAAGTCTCTGCAGTGCACAACGAATGATAGTTCTTAAAAACAGTTCTCAGACATTGCTACAAGAGGATTTCCACTTGTGTCCTGCAATACACATCCTTTATAGTGTATCCACACTTGGAATAAGTTAATAATATTTCAAATGATTTTGATAAGTTACTACTCTTTATCATTATATATTTGCAAAAAGTATGGCTGTTTTTCGATATTTTAACAATTGGTAGACTACCTTGACTCACTGTGGTTTAAATACAACCTTGCATGGGACACCATGGAATATTACTAGATGGGAAAGAGCAGTGACAGCCTAGCTTCCAAGTAGAGATTTTTAACTCTGAGACATTCCGAGATTGTCAGTGGGTTCTGGATGTGATTACTGTAAAGACAGCACAGACCTCTCCCCAGGCTTCTATAGTTAGCAGCACCTCTGCAAGTCTCCTGCCTGAACAATAAAGAGAATGGTGATGTCTGCATGAGAAAATCGAGAAGTTCTGAACAACGTCTTCATCTCCCACCCAAGCCATTTACTCTCTACAATGGTCCACTTGCTTGTGGAATGATAAAAGATGCTAGGTTTTCACTTACTGGACTTTTAATGCCTTTAACACATGCCCTGGTTATCAACAGGCATACTGTTTAAAAATCTGTGAAGATCAACTTCTGGATCAAAATTTTCTGCCTTATAACAATAAGTTTACTTATTAGAATTGGAAAACTCTGCAATTTGTTCTAAATTCACCATTCTTAACCAGAACCAGGCATCAAAATCACCTGTAGAGTTAAAATTTTAGAGATGTACACATGCCCAATTCCTCAGAATAGCTGTACCGAATCAGAATCTCAGATGGGGAAATCTGAGGGAAAAAGAACGGGAATATTTTTTTCATATTTCAAAATTTATGTGTGTTTCTGATTTACATCTATGATAAAAAACAGTTCTCTAAAAGAATGATAGAAACAAATAAACAAAAACCCATCATAGTATGTAGAACAATTTGATAGAAAAAGACGTGTGAACTAGATGTGTGAACTAGGTAAGAAAAATTTCTATAGTAACCTTGTTTGTATACCACAAAACAGTATAGACCTTGTTTTCACTATAACTATGTCTTACTTCCTAAGTTCCTATTCGCTGCCTAGTAAATTATGGTACTGCCTTTAAATGCATGAGCTATTTTGTTCCTACAATTTAGTTCAAAAAAGCAAGCAATAAGAAAACAGGTATCCTGGTAAGCCCTCCTGGTCGTACTGCTATCAATATTTACAACTTTTGTCTTAAATACTTTTTACTGCTCAGAGAAACAGGGATGGTAAAGAGCCAGGAAGCTGCTGTGGAGGATTTACGTTGACACTTCGCTCCAGTGTTTCTGAAACTTCAGCGGGCATTAGCATTACTTGGAGGGCTTGTTAAAAGAATGATTGCTGTCCCACCTCATAGTTTCTTGAAAGAGTAGGTCTAGGGTGTGGTCTAGAAGCTGAAGGTCCAACAGTTTCTGGGGGGCATGACGCTGCCAATTCCAGGACTGCACTTTCAGAACCATTGCTTTATCCTTTAGCTACGCTGTTAAGTATACTGAGAGGTAAAATGCCAATACTTTACATCACATCTGGAGGAATGGTGAAGGAAAATTTGTGTAATTATTTAATAGATACATTTATATGAATTAATTTGAATTTAGATTATCAAAACCTTATTTCTAGGACTCAACAGGTTAATGTGTTTTCCTATGTATATCCCAGATTCCAAGCAATTATACTTCTCCCCAAGACGCACATTGCTTTATTCCACTAAATAACTCAGTCATTATAAAGACTTAATAGAGTGGAGGGAAAAAAAAACAGCACCAATACAAAAACTGTGGACATGAATGGAAATTCATCAATTTTGCTCAATTCCTTGAAGAAAAGCAATGCAAAATTCAATCCAACAAAAGAAACTAACTCAAATCAGTGCCAGATGTGTTATACTTTTTATGTAGCAGAAAAGCTTTGGGATTATTACCACAGCCACACATGCGTTAGCAAGCATAGTTAGTGTGTGCCAGAGGTACAGAATTTCATTGGTGCATAATGTCACCTGGGAAGAAGCCTGTGGACACACTACACACTCGTTTGCTTATGTCTGATATGCAGACTTTAATGAATAAATGTGTCCATTCAAAGCCTATAAATTACAGACATATGTTATTTGATGTATTCAATGCTTTAAGTAAGCCTTCTAAATTTTTTCCAGTAAAACATTGTATTACCATTCAAAACATTACTAGATTCTCGGGAAATGGGATTTCTTAAGAGTAGATATAAGAATTTCTATTTTTCTGAAATTTCACTGGCTTTATGGGTTGATTTCCTTGAGTTGTGCCTGTAATGGTTTACTTTTACTTTTAGTCCATTAGAGGCTATGTATTTCTTAAAAGTCTGGAAACAACCCATTTAAGTGGCACTATTAATTAAGGATGCCTGCAGCCGTACCACTGTGGCAACGAATCCCATCAGGTCCCAGAGGCTAAGCAGCGACAGGCCTCGTTAGTGCTTGAATGGGAGACACCTGGGAACCCCAGGTGCTATAGGCTTTGGAGGAGGACCTGGCAACCCCCTTCCAAAAATCATTCCGACACTGAAAACCCTATGAGTAGCAGAGAAGCACTGACGATAGTGTTTCACGTGTTGTACATAGGTCACTATGAGTTGGACACCGACTCCACAGCACCTGACAACAACAACATTAATTAAATAGCTATTTCTTTCAGAAAAGAACCTGTAGCCCTCCCTCATTTCCAGTTGGAAATAGCATGTTAAACAATCAACATTTATGGCTGTCCACTTATAAGTATACTGTAGCTTTTAACACAGCAGATTTTAAGTCCATCTAATTATGCAGTTTACAGCTGCTCATTTACATAGCTCCCTTCCCATCTCTAGTAAAAGCTATCATCCATTTTCACATAAAGGAATTCTGAATCATTTTATTTCATTTTTCCCGGCAGAGCTAAGAGACCTGTGCTGGCAGCTCCAGTGTGGAGTCACACTGCCCCATGGATGGGGGCAGACCTGCTTACTCGGAATCATCCCATCCACCATGCTCCAGTGCACAGGAAAATGAATGTTAGCCGCATTATTTCTCAGAATTAGAAACAAATGAGGCAGTTTCAATGCTTAACACTCTCTCTCTCTCTCTCTCTCTCTCTCTCCCTCCATCTAGCCCAGGAGCAGCCCAGCAGCCCGGCTCAAAGTCACACAGCAATTGACAGAGGAGCTGCCGAGCAGCCGCAGCAACAGCAGCAGCAAGACTGTGGTGACCCAGGTCGTAGATTGTAATTACTATCATCTCTAGCCCAGTATTATCAGCACTGGTTACCTCAGCTTCTAAACAAGCAATCTGTCTGCTGTCACACCCATGATGGTGACATGTCAGCAGACCTCTCAATCCTTTTCCATTGGTGCTGCAGGGTGGAGGAACCCGCACGTGTTGAAGGTTCCCAGGATTAAAGCATCATGTGTAATCATTGAAGTGCTGTGTGCAAACACAGAAAAAGAATAATAATGCTGTGATAGTATGTTGTAAGGGACAGAGCAATTTTCAAAATAAAACCAAATTTTATCTTCCAAACATTACAATCATCAAAGAATCTCCATGTGGCGGGACTGGCTTGATGGTGCTGGGGGAGCTGAGAAGGCTGTAGGCTATAGGTTGACAAGAGATCACTAAGGGCTGTTGATTACTGACTGAGGAAAATAATTATGACTAAGAACCAATGAGGACCTTGTGTTGAGCAAAAGTTGGCAGGTAACATTTTCCCATCCTTCTAATATAGGTGTTTTGCCATTTCTTTTAGGCTTAACTTTAGCCTTTGGACACAGGGTTGGTTACTACTAACATCTCTTCACAGTTTCACATAGATCTACACAAACAAAGCAAGGCAGGCACTCAAATTGAGAAATACAACTTAATGGAGATCTCTTTAAGAATGCAGATGATTGTTCCTTGGAAGTTGTCCTCTAATTTATTTAAAGAATTGAAATTTGGTAGCTTCATAAAATATCATCAAAACTTTGAATTATTGAAGTGCATGGGTAAAGAGATAGTACCATTCCTATGTGAAGTGATTCAATCTAAATTTGGTGTTTTTATCTCTCATTAAGGAGTGCATCAGTAAACAATGGGAGAGGGACCTAGCAGCCCACTCCTAAAACAATCAGCCATGGAAAATTCTATGAATATCAGAGAAGCACTGACATATTGCAGGGCATGGCACAATGTCAAGGAGTGTTTTGTTCTGTTGTACACAGGGTCACTATGAGTTGGACCCAACTGGATGGTACCAAACAACAATAACAGAAATAATAAGATTCTCAGAATATAGCTAAGACTACATACATATACACAGCTGCACACATGTATTTCTGGATCGTTGGATTTACAAGCAGAAAATAAGTAACTTGCTCTATAATCTCAAGCAAGTGATTAAAGTATTCTAGGCCTCAGTATTTTCTTCTATTCAGAGGGTGAAAATAACTCTTTGATATTAAAAAAATAAATAAGAGAGGAATAATTCTGGGTATGGTCAAAAAAATTTAGAAATCAGACATACTATAATACTTTGTTACAAATGTCCACCCTTACATAATCTTAACACTCAGTTTGCCATTTGCTAAATGAATTTAATCTATATTTTCAAGTACATTAGTAGAGACATAGTTTATTTTAATTTCCTTTCAACCTTTCATGAAATTTGGATGGCTCTAAAATATACTTTTAATGGTTTCAATTTTATTTCTTTCTACTTGCAGCTGTGATGCAAAAGATGACTGACCAGATAAACCGCCAGGCAATGAAAGTGACGCTTCTGCAGAAGAAGGTTGACAATGTTTCCTTGGCTGTGGATGACGTAAGGAACACATACACCTCCTTAGAAGGGAAAATCAGTGAAGATAAAGGCAGAGAATTTCAATCCTTTCTAAAAGGTGAAAATAAAACAAAACAAATTATTCATTCAGTTAAGACCAAAAAGGCCAATGATTCATTTAACTTTTCTCATGTCACTTTGGTATCATTGCTTTAGATTGGCTGGTATAGAAATCTAAGACATATTTTTGAATGAAATATTTTAAATCACACAATTCAGAAATAATTTGAGACACTGTGTTGAAATATTCTTTTACTATATTCTCATATCTTTCAATAATCTGTCTGCTTGATTGGCATTATGTACTTAGTTACAGACTTACCTGTATTTCTCTATAGTTAAAATGAGTCCTCAGATCCACTGTGGTAATGCCCAGTTCAAAGGGAAAGGTCACAGTGAAGGCGTGATTCTCAAAGCAACAAGATGCATGATTGTCTCAATATTATTGATGAAGATAACAAAGATAAATCTGAAGTGATTATTCCAGAAATTACTTGCAATATGGTATATAACCAGTAAAATATATCCTAAGACATCCCAGTTCAGAGAAAACTTTCTTTATTAATTACATTGTGATTTGCCTGAATTTTTTGCTCTTAAAGCAATAAGCTTAGAAGCAAGCTATGCTCTACACAGTAATTCATATCTTACAAAGTTGACATGTTGGCCTAATCTATTTTCTTGCAATTATAAGACTGATATCCTTCTTTTCTTGATATCTGCTAACTGAAGCCTGTTTCCACCTTTTAGAGGCCAGTGCATATCTTGGCTCATGGCTTTTTCTTCCATCTTCCAAGCTAGTTACAATGTTTTGGGTCCTCATTACAATGTGTCTGACCCACTCCTCTGCATTCCTCTTCCACTTTTCAGGATTCATATGATTTTAGATTAGGCCTATCTGAATGACCCAGGATAATGTCATCTTGAGGTCTTTAACCTTAATCCCATCTGCCAAGTCCTTTTTGCCATATAAATTAATATATTCATAAGGACTGGGAATTAAGATGTGGACCTCTTGCAGGGGAAAAAAGTGTGCATTATTCTGCCTACCACGGAAATTTACATATAGTAAGTAAGTGGTATGATATTATGCAGGGGTATAATTGGACCAATTGAGATTTATAAAAATATCTCGTGTAATGGGACTGAGAAGGCTTTTAGTAAGAAAAATAATCTCAGCTGATGAGTGAAAGATTAGGAGTTAACCAGGCAGAGGGGTTTCAGATAGGGCCTGGATGGTCCAGACCATTTTCCTGGGAATGAGGAGTGTTCCAGTCCACTGGGTTTACTGTATGTTTCACGTGTTAGGATTACTGGTCTATCTGACATGGCTTTATTCATTTCAAAAAGCCTTACTGTACGTGCCCATTTATATCATTCGCTAGTAATCTTTTTCTATTGTGTTTCAGAGTAAAAAAAAAAATGAAAAGGTAAAGATTTGACATCCCAGTATACCAGTTGTCTACCAATTTACTTTTGCAACCTGAGAGTAGCCATGATTTTTTTCTCCATCACATTAATAATTGGTACTATTCAGCTACTGAAAGAAGATCTTGTCCTGCTTATCTGTTATGGCCAAAATTACCAGTGCTAACAATAAGAGAGGAACATTTTTTACCCTGAAGTGGCAGCATAAAAAAAAAAATCAAACCTGGTGAGGCATTGGTTGCACATGCCTACAATCTCAGCACTCAGCAATAGAGAGACAAAGGAGGAGGATGGAGTCCAAGGCTGCCTGGTCTACAGTGAGTCTGAGGCCAGCGTGGGCTGTATAGTGAGGCTCTCAATCCCATTACACCACCACCACAACAACAACAATAAAAGGTCAAATAGAAACAGTATATAATTTACTATAACCATCTGAATAAAATGTGTTTGGCAAAATTTGCTTATCATGACCCAAGATGACTAAGACTATGAACTGCTAAGTGACTTCCTAAGCTACTAAATATCTGACACTGACACAGGAAAAACACACACACTCACAGTGACTATAATGAAATCCCCCACTCAATGTTGTTGTGTTAGGTGCTGTCAGGTTGATGTCCAACTCATAGCAACCCTGCGTACAACAGGCAAGACACTGTTTTCAGTGCTTCTCTGCTGTTCATAGGGTTTTCAATGGCGGATTGTTTTTTGGGAGTGGGTTGCCAGGTCCTTCTCCCAAGCCTACAGCACCTGATGTTCCCAGGTGGTCTCCCATCCAAGTACTAACCATGCCCAACCCTGCTTAGCTTTCAAGATCTCCCGGGATCCATCACCACAGTGATATGGCTGCAGGCTCCCACTCGATAGGAGGGATCAATTATGTCCTACAATCATTAATTATAAGACCAGAGGGCTTGTAGTTAATGAATGTTCTTACAGGAAACAAAGACCAAACTCATCCCCAAGGTGCAGCACTTCCCTGGGGAAACCACAGCTTCTTCCCTTGTTTACTTCACTTTGCTGGTAAACATAGAAATTGTTGAAAACTAAATGTCTCAACTGCTTATAAGGTATGTACATGCCATGAAAAGGCTCTACATTCACAACTACTTTGGAGGCATGCAGTTATGTCTGATAGCAAATATTTTTAAGTCACCAAATACTATCTTATCTTTTTAAGAAAATAGAAGCATTTAAATCACATGAAACAGAATAAAATAGAGTTTAAAATGATGTGCCACACAGATATTAACATATGACACTTTGACATATTTTTGCAAAATCAGATTCTTATATAATTTTTAGTAAGACGTTGTAGAAATCTAATCTGAAAAGCTCTTTATCCCAAAACAAAATTTTAAACTTTTAATCTATTTGATAGTGTTTCAGACGCTGCTTTGATTTTGCTCTTTCTTCAATATATTTTTACATAAATATTTTAAGGAATTACAGCTAAAGTACTTTGATCTAAATTCTGGACTGAATTCTATCTGTATACAGTGTTTATACCTGAGAGTTCCTTTTTTGTTCTACCGACATTCAGGTCATGTAGTTTTTTTGCTTGTTGAAGTTAGATAGCTATTGTCATTGTCTGTATCTAGTTAGTTCAATAAAGGTTCAGTTTTATTTTACTTATTCAATTTTGGAAAACATCTTAAGTCAAAATTGTGAGGTTATAAACTCAAAGAAGGTCTATTTCCCAATCTTAAATATTTATTTTGCTTCTTCAAGTTTTGGTGTCATAAGAGTCAAAACCAATTTTAACTAACAAGAAATGACTAAATTATCCTGTTGTTGTTGTTGTTGTTAGGTGCCGTCAAGTCGGTATCTGACTCATAGGGACCCTCATAGAGTTTTCAATGGCTGACTGTTTCGGGATTGCCTTGGGAGTGGATTGCCAGGTCCATCTCCCATTTTTGTGGTGCTGGGAATTGAACTCGGACCTCAGAGACTGCAGCGCAGTGCTCTACCAACTGAGCTAAATCCCAGCCCCAACTTATCCTGTAGAAAGAGCAATAAAAAATAGTTTTACTATGAAATAACACTTTATAACTAGTGAAGATAACGTTGTGTTTTTAAGACTAGAAAACTAATTTTCCAAATTTCATTTTCTGTGTAGGATACAGAATACATTGAATAAACATTTTTAAAAAATAATGAGCGACTGATAAAATGTTCCATAATTTGCAAAATACAAATACCTCAAAACCTGTTTTATTTGCTCTTGGATACAAAGGCTAGTGCCATTACTGTATAATTTCTCTTACTCATGGCTCTTTACACTTTTCTAATTAATTTGGCCTTTCCTTAGTACTTTGGTTTATGTATCATTGGCTACTACTCCATATTTTGGATGCTCTTATTAATTTTTTCCATTACATACAAATTGATCTTCATATATTTTTGAACTTCTAAACTTATTTCAGGGAGCTGGGATTTAGCTCAGTTGGTAGAGTGCTGTGTTGCAGTCTCTGAGGTCCCAAGTTCAATTCCCTGTACCACAAAAATGGGAGAAGGACCTGGCAATCCACTCCCAAGGCAATTCCAAAACAGTCAGCCATTGAAAACCCTATGAGGGTCACTATGAGTCTGATACCAACTCGACAGCACCTGAGAAAAACAACAACAAACTTATTTCACCCTCACATCTGTCAGCTTGTGGTATGGGGGCTTGCGTTTGCTGTGATGTTGAAAGCTATGCCACTGGTATTTCTGATACCAGCAGGGCCACCCATGGTGGGCAGGCTTCAGAGGAGCTTTCAGACTAAGACTGACTAGGGAGAAGGACCAGGCAATCCACTCCTGAAACAATTAGCTACTGACAACTCTGTGAATAGCAGAGAAGCACTGTCAAATATAGTGATGGAAAATGAGCCCCCCAGGCTGGAAGGCATTCAAGAAATGACTGGGGAAGAATTGCTTCCTCAAAGTAGAGTCAACCTTAATGATGGGAATGGAGTAAAGAAAGCCTCTGGGATCTCCTTTTGCTGATATGGCACGACTCAAAATGAGAAGAAACACAGTGGCTGCAACAATGGGCTCAAACATAAAAAGATTTGTGCATGGCACAGTGTTGGGTAGTGTTCATTCTGTTGCACATAGGGTTCCCACAAGTCAAATGTGACTAGACAGCACCTAACAACAAACTTATTTCAGTGTCCACTGGGTATAGAAATAGTACAATATTTTTTTTTCTTTCTTTAGTTCTTACTTCAGCAACATTGATTTTTAGACTAGGATTTCCAGGGATATGTTGCTTCATGTAAGCAAACATCTACATTTTCAGCTTTTTCTTCATACCGGATTAATTAATGTCAAGGTGCTCAAGCAGTATATCATTCTATTTTTATAATTGCTCTTTCATAATAAAGTTTATATATGTCTCTCATGCATGTTAAGTACTTTTGAAAACTTCCTTACAAGATACAGTGAAGACTATATGCATTTTTTATCCTATAATATTTCTTGAGTAAACTTATCTGACAATATCCCATTGTCCAAACTTTCCTTTTGGAAATCCTTTGTTGTTATGTTTCCTACATTTTATATTATGGTCTTTGGATCATTTTAATTTTTAATGGATATATCTTCCATTTATATGTGTTTCATAGCTAGATTGCACAACTGTGTACCTCAAGCATGTTTCATTTCTTCCTGGTTTTTGTTTCTACACGAAACAGTGGGATTTTTTGTTTTTGTTGTTTTGTTGTTGTTGCTGTTAGGTGCCGTCGAGTCGGTATCCAACTCATAGCGACCCTCATAGGGTTTTCAATGGCTGACTGCTTTGGGATTGCCTTGGGAGTGGGTTGCCAGGTCCTTCTCCCGTTTTTGCGGTGCTGGGAATTGAACTCTGGACCTCAGAGACTGAAGCACAGTGCTCTACCCACTGAGCTAAATCCCCGCCCTTGTTTTGTTTTACATTTTAAAATATCCATTTTCTATTTAAACCATTTGGAGTAGCCCAACATCCTTTAACTTTTCTTTTCTTTTCTCTTTTTTAAATAGTCCTTTCCAAGGCTATCACCATCTTAGTTTAAGACCACTTCATGCTTTCTCAGACTGGAGATACTTACATGTGTTCATGAGGGGCAGGTGGTTGCTTCTCATTCTGTTAAAAATTAATATCATAATACAATAAGCAAGTATGTCTTGAATTCCTGTTTTGATCTGAGATTTACTTTTTTGGTGATCCCAAAGCCTCTTTTTAAGTTATTTTATTGTTATTATAAACTATTATTAAATCTTGTGAATATTCATATTTTTCTTCAACTCACGAAGGTTCTTCTCTGCAGGCAATTTATTGGCTTTTATGAGCTCAAAACATAAGCTGTGAACATAATGACTATAAACCTAATAAACAAACCATGAGATTATAACAGGTATTATTTACTAAGGCAAAAAGCCCAGAGCCATTTGTTTTCATTCCACCTTAGATCTAGAATTATCACAATAAAGCCCTATTATTGAAGTCAGTAGCAATTCCTTGATGTCTTTTGTCCATAGAACCTTAGGTTTATGGTTCTAGCACGTGATACATCCTAGTTGATTTCACCTCTTAGGTTTATCACCTAAGAATGTGAGCATCTTTTATGAATTATAGTAATTTTTAAAACGTCATAAATTAAATATAGTAGAGAATTATTTTCATTAGTATGTGTTATTAGTGTTTGGTCTCAACCTTCTTATGTTTTTAGAAATATTCAGTCTTTTATAATTAAAATCATGTATTTTTACTATGTATTATCTCTTACCCTAGGTCTGAAATCCAAAAGCATTAATGATCTGGTGAAGGAGATAGTGCGAGAACAATTTAAAGTCTTTCAAAATGACATGCAAGAGACTGTCGCACAGCTCTTCAAGACTGTGTCAAGCCTATCAGAGGACCTTGAAAACACCAGGCAATTAATTCGACAAGTGAACAAGTCTGTGGTCTCAATAAAAGTCCAACAAAAGTCTGTTTTAATGCAAGAAAACAGGCCCACTTTGACTGATCTAGCAGATCTAAAGAATCACATCATAAACATAAGGCAAGAGATGTCTTTTACATGTGAGAAGCCTATTAAGGAGCTAGAAGCAAAGCAGACTCGTTTAGAAAGCACCCTCGAACAGGAACACTCAAGGGACATTCTGTATTACCAATCCCTCAATGAGACTCTTTCTAAAATGAAAGAAGTACATGAGCAGCTTTTACCAACTAACCATGCATCAGACCAGAATGTCACAGTTGCTGAATCAATTAACAACAATGCCACCAAGTCCATGTCTGTTCTACATGAGAAGATAAGCAAGCAAGGTTTGATGCTGAGGCAAATGTTTGATGATTTGCGTATCCAAGATAACAGAATTAACAATCTCACTATCAGTTTGGCGAAGGAGAAAGAGTCTGTCAGGGGTGAATGTGAAAACATTCTATCTAAGTGCAGAAGTGATTTTAAATTTCAACTTCAGAACACAGAAGAGAATTTGCATGTGTTGAACCAAACGTTGGCCGAGTTTCTCTTTCCCATGGACACTAAGATGGATAAAATGAGTGAGCAGCTAAATGATTTGACATATGACATGGAGATTCTTCAGCCCCTGCTGGAGCAGGGACCATCTCTGAGACAGACAATCACACAGGAGCAGCCGAGGGAAACAGCAGTTACAAGGAAGAAGGTGGAAAATCTGACAAGTGCCGTCAACAACTTAAATTTTCTTATCAGAGAACTTACTCGAAGACACAGCTTACTTCGAAATGAAGTACAGAGTCGTGGTGCTGCCTTTGAAAGGCGCATCAATGACTACGCAATGGAAATGGAAGATGGCCTAAACAAGACAATGACTATTATAAATAATGCCATTGACTTTGTCCAGGATAACTATGTGCTAAAAGAGACTTTCAGTACTGCTAAGTATAATCCTGAGGTCCATGATAAGTGCAATCAAAAGATGGAAACCATTTTGACATTTATTCCTCAATTCCAACGTTTGAATGATTCCATTCAGATTTTGGCCAATGATAATCAGAGATATAATTTTGTTTTGCAAGTTGCCAAGGCCCTTGCAAATACTCCTAAAGATCAAAAACTAAGTCAGTTCAACTTTGAAAAGATTTATCAAATGTTCAATGAAACCACTCTCCAAGTGAAGGAGTGTCAGCAAAACATGAGTCATTTGGAAGAAAATATGCTCTCAGCCACTAAGAGTTCCAAAAATGTTGAAACTCAATTGCAAGGCCTTGAAGCTAAAGTGAGCCAGACGCTCATACCTTATTATATTTCTCTTAAAAAAGGCAATGTGATTACAAACGAAAGAGACCAAACTCTTCAACTGCAGGTATTAAGTTCCAGATTTAAGGCCCTGGAAGCAAAATCCATCCATCTTTCCACTAGTTTCTCTTTGCTTAACAATACTGTCCATGAGTTTTTAACATGTCATAATGCTTCTACAAGTACATCTCAGCTGAATGCTACCACACCTAAGTGGATGAAAGGTTCTGTTGTAGAGAGTCAACTTCCTCAGAAAGGTCTGACAGAATTCGTGGAGTCAATAATTGAAAGAAAAAGTGAAACTGCCCTATCTAATTTAACATGGTATATAGATAGGTTGTTGTCTGATAGCCTGGCAAATGTTGTCAAGTCTCAGAAGCAAGTAAAACTGCAGAAGAAACCTAACACACTCAAGAAACCAACAGTGAATCTTACCACTGTCCTGATAGGCCGGGCACAAAGACATACGGACAATGTCATATATCCTGGTAAGTGATTACTATAAACTTTTAACATTTTTGCTTAAATGCTATTTAGTGGAGCTGTATGTAGAGCAAGGTCATACATGTAAGCAGCACTTACAGGAGCTTTGATAGTCAAGTCACACAATGATCACTGAAACATTATTTGAAACTGATTCTATGTAAATTAGATTTCATATTTTTCTACATTTTTTAAACTTTTTCTGATCAGACCACTATTAAATAAGCAAATTTTCCCCTAGAGAGGATATTTCTCCATTTTTGTTAGGTGCCTTTGGATCAAGTCTGACTCAGAGCGACCCCATGTACAACAGAATGAAATACTCCCCAACACTGTGCCATGCCCGGAACTATGTCAGTGTTTCTCTGCTATTCATAAGATTTTCAATGGCAGATTGTTTCAGGAGTGGGGCTGCCAGGTCCTTCTCCCAAGCCTACAACACCCAGTATTCCCAGATGGTCTCCCATCCAAGGACTAACCAGGCCTCACCCTGCTTTTCTTCTGAGATCTGACAGGAAGCCAGGGTGGCATGGCTGTAGACATATTTCTCCATAAGTAATTAAATAAAGATATTAGACAGTGAGTTCCCTGACCTTAAGACCAGGAATTCATTCTGGCGTTACTGATCACAATGTTGGTTGTGCAATAAGAACTCAGTAAATGTCTTTTGACTGCCTGATAATGAATGTTCAGGAGTTAGGTTTGGGTAGACTCCGGAGGGACATGGATGCCAAACTAAGGCACTTCTGCACCATTTCGTGAAGAGAGGTACCTATGAAAGCATGGAGCAATGCGTTGGGTATAGAAAGAGTAAGATGAAGAAATATGGAGCTAGCAGGAGTGCATGGCAGGACTGCAGAGCGGGCCACTAGTGCACCAGGGAGGTCATTACCAGAATAATCTCGGCAAAACAGTAAGAGCGAGACCTAAGGAAGGGGTCCTTGCATCAGAGGAGACAGATTTGAGAAAGTCATGAAGGAACAATCAATAGCAAAAGAGGACCAGAGGAAACAGTAATGATCCAGAGTCAGACCTTGATTCTGATCCTAATAGTATTGGTAAGTTTCTGTGTTAATTAGTAGCCATAGGTAAAAAGTTTCTCTCTCTAGCTCTCAATTTCTTCCTTTGAAGAGACGAGATTGCAAGAGTTATTTGCAGAGGTCATTAGAAGTGCTTTGCAGTGTATATCACTGTTACAAAAAAACAAACAAAAAACTAGCTGTCCACAGCCTGAATACATGGCACGAAGAGAAGAGATAAACTGAAGAAGTTTTGAATTTGAAGATAATGGTACCATTAACAGATGTTGTAAGCATCATGGGAAAAGGACAAATTTGGGAGGAAAGAGGAATTCAGTGTGGTACGGTAAGCTACTTAATAGTCTCTCTGTATGAAAGACATGAGTGTTTAGCATGAGTAATAGCAAATATTTTCATGAGAACAGCTACTTATTACTACTAAGAGAAATGGCTGTGTTTTTCTAATATGAGTATGCCATTAAGTTATATGTCTTTTGGATGAATTTTTAATTTTGTTTTTTTCTAATTTCAAAAGGGAGTTTGTTATCCAACATAAAATGACTTTCAAATTTAAACTGAATGTTTTGATAATGTTAAAAATCACATAATATTATAGAAACAAATTCTCTTGACTGTATTAACTACTGTATTTATGACTCCTACAAAGTAATCTGGAGAAGGGCCTGGCAATCCACTACCAAGGCAATCCCGAAATAGTCAGCCATTGAAAACCCTATGAGGGTCGCTATGAGTCAGATACCAACTCGACGGCACCTAACAACAACAACAACAAATTAATATAACCTAGGAAGATTAATCTTAACCCTGTAGGAACACAGAATAAACTATTTATACTCGGGTGTTTCCCAGAGAAATGTATATCAATATAAAATGTTCTTATATAGCAATTTTAGGAAAAACTATGAGCTACTCTTTTTCCGCACTACTACATATTCCATCCTTGGAGTTCCTAGGGCCACTGCCACGTGAGCTTCAATGAAATTCCACAGGATGAGCAGTCCTAGCACCAGGCAAGCTATGTCCTATTTGTTATTAAACCCAAACAATCTGGATCTATATTATTGTTGTTGTCAGGTGCCATGGAGTCCACATAATGACCCTCATAGAGTTTTCAATGTCTGATTATTTAGGGGTTGTTGGGGAGGGGGCTGCCATGTAGTTCTCCCATTTTTGCATTGCTGGGGATGGACCTCAGAAATATCAAAGCAGCACTCTACCGACTGAGCTCAACCCCAGCCCCGTATCTATATAATAAGTATAAAATTTAAATAATCTCAAAATTAATCAAAGTAAAAAACTTGTCATAGAATGTAAGAATTTACAAACTTTAATAGAATAAAGAATGCATGTTAGGATCTCATGTTATTGACTCAATATTGGTTTTAAGGAGCTAATCGGAAATAATTCAGTTCTGATTCTCATTTTTCCAGTGATATCTTGATAAAATTGCTTCCTATTTATTTACTGTAAGTAGAATTTTATAAGCTTATTTGACAAAGTTAATAATTAACTAAAATATTTTTATTTCATCTTAGTAAAAATACCAGTAACAATCTTAGGGCAATAAAGATGTACTGGCATAATTCCACTTGCAAGGCAGAAATTCCCCTTTTGTGGCACCAGCAACATGGTGAATGGAGCACTTTTAAGTAGGTGTATAGGTCTGCATGCCCATAAAATCAGCCTTGTTGCTATGGGTCATAGAACTGGTGGCATTACTTGACAGCTAAATAAGTCTATTCAAAGTGATAAAAAAAAAAAAAAAAAAAGTGGGAACAGACTAAGTTCTCCTGCTAAGAATAAAACAATTGTAAAAAAAAAAAAAAAAAGTACTTCGTGTGACATTATTATACCAAGATCTCAGAAGCTAAGCATGGTCGGGCCTGGTTAGTACTTGGATGGGAGACCGCCTGGGAACACCAGGTGCTGTAGGCTTGGGAGAAGGACCTGGCAACCCATTCCCAAAAACAATCAGCCATTGAAAACCCTATGAATAGCAGAAAAGCTCTAACAATACTGTTTTTTCTGCTGTGCTTAGGGCTGCTATGTGTTGGACACCGACTCAACCACACCTAACAACAACAACTATTTACAAAATAAGTGTAAACATGATTTTTGTATTTTAATTTTAATAAATAACTTACTTTGAAGGCTAATACTATGATAATATGATATCAGATACTATTTGCTACATCCTAGGCATGGTACAAATTATACTACACACAGTGCTTCATTTAACAATCCCCATGAGGTAGGTATTACCATTCCTACTGTGAAGAACACAAGCTAACCCTCAGAGAAAGGAACCAAAATGTCTTGCAGCTAGTAAGTAGTCCTGGCCTATTGGCTGGAACTCAGTCCTCAGGCCGCACACTCAGAGACTGGAGAGTGTGTTCCCAGGCCTTCCTCTTCCTTCTGCTCTGCTCCACTTATCAGGCGCTTTTCAGAATCTGGCCATGTCTAAATAGCACATGTGGCCAGAACGGATGTTCCCAGGCAGTTTCCTTAAGGATCTAAACACTGATGCTTGTTTCTGCATTGACTCTGAGAAAATAAAAGTGCAACTTTTTAGTTTGGCTTTTCTGTGATATGGGCGGTGGGTAGTTACTGAAAATCACTATGAGTCACAGATTGTTGTTGTTGTTACGTGCTGTTGATTTGGGTCCAACTCATCATGACCCTGTGTACAACAGAACAAGACACTCCCGGACACCGTACCATGCCCAGCTTTCTGTCAGTGCTTCTCTGCTATTCATAGGGTTTCAATGGCTGATTTGGAGGCAGGTGAGTGTGCGTGCGCGCGCGCGTGTGTGTGTGTGTGTGTGTGTGTGTGTGTGTGTGTGTGATTGTTTAGGCAGTGAGATACCAGGTTCTTCTCCTGCTTTTGCAGTGCTGGGGATTGAACCCAGGGCCTCACAGGGTGCCGAGCAGTGCTGTACCAACTGAGCTAAATCCCAGCCCATTGATGTAGTAGAAGGGCAACAAAATTCAGAATACTCATCCCTATCCCGCTTAAGTACAACCTACATTCAGTTATGCTAATTCTGATCCCAAGTAGGCCACTGATGATGGTGGTTCAATTGTTAAATATTTGACTTATTTCTAAACCATATTCCAAGAGATTTTTGTTTTTTTTCTAATTTCCTTTTGAAGATTTGTTCGTCCAGTAAATTGGCAGACTTATCCCTGTGGAGAGTGTGGCCGCTTGCCCTTTCAAGAGCCTCTGAATCCTGCTTCGGGATCACGTCCTGCACGTGCACGTCCTGCTTCACAGCTCCTCCATTTTCATGCTAACCATTTCCCCAGTATTTACCATTTAGCCCTCCTTAACAACTCTCTTGTATTCATAAGCATTTCAGTACTCATGATGGAAATTTGCTCCGTAAAACATTTGGCTGTGTACCAAGTATAACTCTTAAAAATCATCCATGTTGTGAATATAAGCGATTTAAAAGAGAAAAAGAGCATAGTGAATATTTAACTGCATTTTTGTGTGTGTGGTACTGAGGGGTTGAATCCAGGGCCTTATATGCTTTTGCAGGAGCTCTGCCACTGCCCCCACCCCCCAGCCCATTTTTTATTTTTTATCTTGAGTCAGAGTCTCACTAAGTTACAAAGGTTGCCTCCAGCCTGCGATCCTCCTGCCTCAGCCTCCCAAGTCACTGGGATTACAGGCACGTGCTACTGCATTCAGCTATATTTAACTGTTTTCAAATACTCTAAAATCATTTCTAACTTTTGCAATTCTTCCTAAGTATAGTTGTGATGACTAATGAGCACTGAACTTGGAATCAGGAAACCAGGGTTTACATTCTGCCTGGCAACGTATTTATTTGTCAGAAGTCATTTATTTCTCTATGCCTTACTTCCTTATTTATAAAATGACACAGCCATGCTACAAGTTTATTTTTAGGATCACAGAAATAATCCATATGCAATAAATTATAAATCATTATGGCTACTTGTGTAATTTTTATAGCTGTATTCAATAGCTTGTGGTTTTTCAATATCTTACTCAATATTTGGTATATAATTATTTCCATGCATTGATACAATTTATGGACTCATGGTTTTCCATTGTTACCTATTTTTATTTTTATAAGTACTGTGTTTTAAACTGAGCACAACAGCAACATCAATGCTTATAATATTGCTTATGCTTGTTTTGTAATGATAAATCAATGTAAAGACTTAACTGTATAAGAACATGAGCATTGACAAGCACTGAAAAGTAGCCATAAAACTTTTTAAATATGATTTTCTTCAAGAGATTTTCTATTTATGTGATTTTTATATTATAAAAACTAAAGTTTTTAAGCACACCTCAAGAAAACTAATACAGAGAACTTCTGTGCAAATTGCTAAATATGAGCCACTTAGATTTTGAAGGCTATCTGATTGAGTTTAGAATTTATGATCTATTTTAGAAGGTCCTCAAAGTCCAGGACTCAACCTACAGAGGTGGGTCAGAGCTAAGGTTTATTATGATGAAAAGATACATAATAGGATCAACCAAGGAAAACAGTTCACACAGAATCTAGAGAAATCCATGTGTAGGTTCCCACGAAACGGAACATTTCTTTGTGATGTTTTATGCAGTCAGAAAAAAATGTAGTAATATGTGAGAGTTATTAATTCCTACAGAAGCCCATCAGATACTCAGCAATGAGGGTTTTATTGGGGCCTGGTCACTTGGTCAAACTTGGTTTTGTTATTAATATTGTTAGGTACTGTGAATTTGTGTCCAACTAATAGAGAGACACTCCCTGACACTGTGCCATGCCCAGCACTATGTCAGTGCTTCACTGCTATTCATAGGGTTTTTGATGGCTGATTGTTTTGAGAGTG
Source organism: Pedetes capensis (assembly GCA_007922755.1). Lineage (NCBI taxonomy): Eukaryota > Metazoa > Chordata > Mammalia > Rodentia > Pedetidae > Pedetes > Pedetes capensis. Next base: position 64,015 of record VMDO01005626.1, read on the forward strand.
GGCTGCCAGGTCCTTCTCGCTAACCTGTACCTGGTATACCCAGGCAGTCTCCCATCCAAGGACTAACCAGGTAAATCTCATGCGTTTGGCATGAGCAGAAAGGTTGAATGACTAGTCCAAAGTTGTAGATCTAGTCAGTTTCAGATCTGGAATTTGAATCTAAGCAATCTGTCTTGTCTCATATTCCAAATGTTATCTATCTCTCCATCACATGAGAAAATGTACTGATATTTATTTAACCTATATTATATTTTTGACTGTTGAGTCACTTTCAGATTTCTTCCCTACTATAAGTAATGCTGCACAGAAGGAGAAAATTTTGTACACATCTCTAATTTTACTTCCTTAGAATAATATCCAAGAAGTAATAATGCTGGGAAGAACACATGTACATTTTAAGAGAATTTGATAAATATCACCAAATTTCTTTTCAGAGAGTATCACCTTACACTCTCTAGAGCAACTTTTGAGAGCTCCTGACTGTGTGTACCCACACACACCTGGATATCCTATGCCTGAAAAGCTTGCCTGAAAAAATTTTTTAAATTTTACAATGCAAGATTTTAACAAGCAATTGTGTCTGTGTTATGGAGTGTTAGGAAAGTGTATTTCACAGCTTTATGGGCAGGGTTTGCTTGGAGTCAGGCAAAGTGATTTTAAGACTACTACAATTATCTGAATCATCTAGATATGAGATTGGGAGAATGCCAACTAGAAAAATTAATGGGGAAAAAATACACATCCAAAAGCAGGAACATGACCTTTGGGACATTACATTTGATAAATGATAATAATAATAATTCTGTGATCAAAGACTGGACTATTCTCCAGTGATTTTGAAATTCTGGGTAGGAAATTGAGGGACTTGAAAGAGACTTGCTTGTTTGTTTGTTTGTGGTATGATTTACATTCAGTTAATTTTTCTGACATAGATGTACATAGATGTATTCAGTAGACACATAGTCATGTAACCCCTAGATAGAGAAGTCCCGCCCTGCCCACAAAGTCCCCATGTACATTCCAGGTCAAATTATCTACCACTCCCAGACAATGGCAACCAGTAATCAGTTTTCTTCCTATATAATTTCTCTTTTCCAGAATATCTAATGAATGAAATCCTACAGTGTATGTAGGCTTTTAAGTCTGACTTTTTCACTTAGTATAGTATGTTTGAAACTCATCTTGCCACTATATGCATTCCTTTTTGCTACTGATAGTCCATTTTATAGATCTACTACAGTTTGTTTATCTGTTTATTAGTTGAAAGATACTTTGTTTGTTTCTGGTTTTGAATGGTTATGAATAAAGCTGCTATAAATATTCCCACACATGTTTTCATGTGAACATAAGCTCTGATTTCTGTTAAATTAAGAAATAGGAGTAACATAGCTTGTTTAGAAGATAAATCTAGCTTTAACTTTACAAGGAATGAATGACTAACCACATGGCATTTGCATCAACAATATATATGAAAATATTTTACTTGCTACATATTCTTGCCAGAACTTGACATTGTCCATATCTTCTATTTTATCATTTTAATATCTGTGCAGTTGTATCTCTTTATGATTTTATTTTGCATTCTCTTACTGACTAATGATTTTGAACAATATTTTGGTGTATTTCCCAGACAGTGCTTTGAATTCTTCTTTTGATTGAGTGCTACAACTCTGAATCAAAAGGAGAAAACAGTTGATAAAATCAAATAAAAAATTTAATTTTCTAGTTCATGGCTTAAGATAACGGAATAATAGTTTCATGGCAAAGGTTAGAGTAAATCCTCTGGGACATGGCTAATATATTGGGTAAAGATTTCTGATATGATTAACTCTGCTTTAATATGACATTTGAAGAGTTGGGAAAAAAGGGATCCTGGGAAATCATATCAAGAACAACAGATGTGGTATAAAAAGAAGAACAAATATAAAATCTCATTTTAAGGTAAAGCAGTAAAGGTGGTTGGAAACAATCTTCCCACCCATTTGTCCATCAACTAGAAAAATAAATTTGAAGACAATATCAACATAAATATTGACATTTTGGGGAAGAGGAACATAAAATATTTCTAGAATAATGAAAGGATAAATCTTATTTGATAGAAAGAATTTTGATAGAAAGGCAGAATAACACTGAAAGCTAAGAATGTATCCACAAATATGAAAGTGGAAATGTTTTAGCATTAGAATCAGGATGAAAAATAAAGAAAAATGCAATATTATGGGAGTGTGTTACTCAGGGTAAAGTTACACGTGGATTGCATAATGGCTTCCTCTCAGTGTTACCACACTGGCCCAAGGGCAGCTTGGCAGTTCCACTCATTAATCAGTTCAGACTTCCATTGTCCATAAGCAGAGATCAGAGTTATCTGCCCTTTGCAATGTTATTATATAAATGAAGAAATAAAAATAAGATCTCGATGCTAAAATAGAAGCAAGCAATAAAAAATATGAGTAAAGTGCAATAAAAATTAAAACATTTAGCTAACATAATGTACATACCATATAACATGAATTATATTATACATAATAAATAAAAATGGGAATAAAATAGAAGACCAACACAATATGTTCTTTCATTTAATCATGAAATTCCCATTAAGATCTGATTAAAACACAGAGAGAGGTTGAGCTGACAGAGATAAATTCAACCCTCATGGAGTTCAGATACGAAGCAAGGAATTACAATAATGAGTAACAAACAGCAGCAAAGGCAGGGTGCTTTGAAAATGTAAGGAGCTCTCTAATCAGTTCAAATTTAATATGAAATTTATGAGCTTTGATAGTAGGATTAAAAGTGTAACTAGAATACATATTTGGGTCCAGAAAGCAAAGGCTATAACAAATTGAGATTTATGAAGTATTCTAAGACAATGGAAAAGGAATTTTTGACTTGTTCAGAGCAGGGGAATTCACACCAAAGATTAGTCACACTACCTGCACAAGGAAGTAGGATGTTGAGTTGGTGGACCTACACAACTAATTGCACTGCTTCCCATCAATGAAAATAAACGGACTGGGGTGGGTTTAAGAGGTTATAGAAACCCAAGATAAGAGAGAAAGAGTATAAAATTTGCTTCAAATGATTCTGTGTCTCTAGAAAAACATGGCAATGATATAGCTTCAAATTTGATGTGCTCATTGAGAAACTGCAAAGAAGGAACAAGAATGTGGTCATCTATTCAATCTGTTTATTCATCCTTAAAAAGACTTTCCCACTTTCTACATGGCATGCACTGTGCTAATTAGCAGTGACACAAAGTTTAAGAAATAAACTTTGAGGTCTGACCTCATGAAAGCTCCTCATACACCAGTTTGAAGTGAGAAAGACACATGAGCCATGTCGGCTCTGATAATAAGTTCAGTGAGAGAACTTGTCTGCTATAAGGATCTGTGCTTGACAGTGATTCATGGACCTCTTTTATTAATGACTTGGATGAACACATGAAACATAAACTGAGAAATGATATCAAAACTGGGAGGGACGACTAAAACATTTTATGCAGAATAAAGCAATGAATGATTTCCATGGTCAGAGATAGTAACTCCAGAATAGCAAGATAAGTTTAATTATTATAAATAAGTGCAATATGTGTTTAAGTGAATGAAATAAATATAGAATGTTGGATCCCTTCCATAACACCAGAGCATGGATGACTCTGGTCATCCAAATATGACCAAATATGATACAAAGATAGACAATGGACACCTAATACTTATTTTGCATGGGCAGAGGTGTAAAGTCATTTCAGTGGGGCTAACTAGCAATTGTTACAATAGCCTGGACTGCTTGGACTCAATTGACATCATATGCCCAGGGCTGGGTGCCATGGACATTACATAACTAAAATGTGAGTTATTTTAGTAGGGACTTGGGAACCAGCAATACCGAAAATAGTAAGAAAAGCAAAGACAGCAACTTAAAACACAGGCAGTGGAAGCAAATGCAGAGCACTGAGGTGTCTCTGACAGTTACCAGTAGGCCCCGTGAGGGGTGTCCCAGATGGCAAACCATGTGCCGGCTCACGAAGTGTGGCTGCTTCAGCAACAGAAGTTCTAGCCCTCAGTTAGACTACAGTGGATGCCTCTTCCAGATGAAGGACTCTGCAAAAAGAGCAGAGCAAAGGGTAAAATAACATGCTCTAAAAGAGAACGAGAATAGGCCAGAGCCCACTTCAGAAGGAAATGGACACTAGGAGGAGAAAGTAGAACGCGCATCCTGGACATTGGATGCCAGGCAGAAGCCTTGGTCTTAAGAGTCAAAGAACAGCCAACAGCTAACAGCTAGCAGCTAATGAAGTGGGATCCATTACTTCTACAGCTTCTTAAATTCTGCCTAGAATAAATGTAATCCCTGATTCATAGACAGGCTGAGTCCACAGCTGACTAAGGCTTTTGCTCACCTGGGAAAATTAGAATTACAGAAGTGACCAAATTACATAAGGAGTTCAGGGTTCCCCCAACTCCATTGCACGATTGATTTGTTCTTAGGGAAACACATTAATTGAGCACTTTCCTGTGAGTCAATCATGCTCCGGTTCAGAGAGTGAGAAAACTAGAGAAAGTAGTGCTTTGATACAAAGAATTCACATGCCTACAGGTACTGGAGAATCACTGGTACTTTAAAGCTAGGAAGAAATGGGCTAGGTTCTAGAATAACAGCTAAGAGCAAATGAAAGGGTTTAATAACCTATTCATTTGGTGAAGAAACAATGTTCTAGAGATGTTGGCCAGTTGCAACATTTGTTAAAATATATTATATATATTCATACAAATAAAAAATGTAAAATATATTACCTACAATATTTTCTCTACTTTTTATGAGAGAAATAGTTTATAGACTATGGCAGGGAATACATCAAGATAATTCAAATTAGTTTCTAATTGTAAAAGTAACATTAATACATTATGTTTGCAAAAAGTTTTAATGCAGGCCAGTACTTTGATTACATGATTATATTTATGAGAATTTTAAATATGGACAAATGAAACAGTATATACAAAATATTTACATGGAACAAATATCAAACAAACAAAACAAACTCCAAATTTAGAAATCATCTACCATCACATAATTTGAATTAAGTGTAATGTAACCTTATTTACGTTATTGCCACAAGGTGGTGCCATAATGGCAACTGTGGCAGGTAGGGGAAGGATTATTTCACTCGTTTTCCTGCATTTACACAGTTATGTATTAAGTTTATAACTATATTTATCATTTGAGCATTTTGTATACACTGTGCAAACCATAGCCCACTGACTTTGGTAAGCCAAATGTGTTGGAGATTTACCTTATTCTTTAGCTGTTATTATTTCTTAGCGGAATGTATTATAATTTATTTGACAAGTCTTATATCACTGATCATTTTGCTGTTGTTGTTGTTAGGTGCCGTCGAGTCAGTATCGAACTCATAGCGACCCTCATAGGGTTTTCAATGGCTGACTGTTTCGGGATTGCCTTGGGAGTGGATTGCCAGGCCCTTCTCCCATTTTTGCAGTGCTGGGAATTGAACCTGAGTCCTCAGAGACTGCAGCACAGTGCTCTACCAAATGAGCTAAATCCCAGCCCACTGATCATTTTAAGTGTCTTCAAATTTTTCACTAATGAAAATAATGCTATAAAGAATCTTTGTAGAATTACTTTCCCATATATGGACAAGTATGTCTGATATACACACATTCTCTCAGGAGAAATTTCTGGCTCAAAGTAAATGAATTCTTTTAATGCTGATAAATAGGTCAAATTATCCTATCAAAAGATCTAATCATTTAAGCTCTAACTTGCTTTGTATAAGAAGGTCTGTTTTACTTCATATAATTATGCCTGAATATTTTCTGTCATCTTCAATATTTCTACCTGACATACAAATTATGTATTGTGGTTAATTGTTGTTGTTAGGTGCTGTCAAGTGGGGTCCAACTCATAGACCCTATGTACAACAGTCACAACACTACCTGACACTGGGCCATGCATGGCACTAAGCCACTGCTTCTGTGCTAGTCACAGGGTTTTTGATGGCTGATTGCTTTGGGAGTGGGCTGCTGGGTCCTTCTGTCAGCCCTATAGCACCTGGTATTCCCAGGTGGCCTCCTGTCCAAGGACTAATCAGTCCAACCTTGCTTAGCTTCAGATGGGATCAGACACAAGGGTGGTATGGTAGCAGACTCATGGTTAATAACTAGCCCTTAATTAGTAGCAAAGGCTTGTGTTTAGCTCAGTTGGTAGGGTGCTGCTCTGCACTCTCTGAGGACCCAGGTTCAATCCTCAGCACCACAAAAATGGGAGAAGGACATGGCAATCGACTCCCAAAACAATCAGCTATTAAAAACCCTATGAGGGTCACTATGAGTCAGACTCGACTGAATGGCACCTAATGACAACAGTTAGTAGCAAGGCAAAATCTGTTTAAAATTTTCAGTGAGCTCTTGTGGGTTTTGATCAGTGAATTGCCTGCTCATATTATTTGCCCATTTTTCATTTTCCTAAGGGGACAATATGCTTTTGCATTTAGATTTTGTCAAAGCTTTGATATGTCATGGATATTAGCCATTAAATTGTCTGTTAAAATATTTTCAATATTTTCATTTGTCGCTTAGCAGGAGCTTTTGATTTGGCGGCTTTCTTTATAAATGAGTTCTAGCTCTCAGGTGATCAGATGTGAGAACTGATTCTCTTTTGTGACATCTGGTTTATGTTTTGTTTGCATTCAAAGAGTTTTCTAAAAATGTAGAGCTCTATAAAGACATTCTCTTTTATTTTATTGTAATATAATCGGATGGTATTTCTCTATATTGAGTATATTTGTACACAGATTTTTTTACATATCCAATTGTCTTAGCACTATGTATTAAAAGGACATTTTTCTTCTCCAATGATTTGAAACATTACCTTTATCATGCACCCATTCCAAATATACATGGTTCTGTGTCTAGATAATTATATTTTAAAGTTAACCAAAATCTTGACAGATTCATGTAAGTAAATGCAGTGGATCACAGAATTAGCCCCAACTCACACAAGGGACAGGGAAGTTGGAGTTACGGGATTTGCATGAAGCCCCATGAAGACACTGTCAGATGATGTGGGTCTAGAAACCATCTTTCTCATTTCAGATTCAGATTTTACCTCTTCAGCTGCAAACCTTTATTGGAGGGGAATGGGCAGTGAGGTCAGTATACCATCTTTTATTGTGACTCTTTTTCAGGAACTCCGGAGCACTCGGGCTGCAGCAGGTCCCCATGCCAGAACGGGGGCACCTGCATAGATGGGGGAACTCACTTCACCTGTGCTTGCCGACATCCCTTTGCCGGTGACAACTGCACGGTCAGGCTGGTGGAAGAAAATGCTTTAGCCCCAGGTAAAAGTCTGCACTCTTGGATTTGCTCAATGTCATACACACAAATGTGTTCTGAAAATATTTGCAAATGAATATGTAAGCCAATTTATGTGGACCCTTGTGAGGACCAATTTCCTTTTACTTCTGAAGCTTAATTTACTGAATAATGTACCTGATTTACAAGTAGAAATGTCTTTTTGTCAAAAAAATTATATGTGCAGTCACTTTTTAATATTAGGCACATTTTTAATGTTGGTATTCTAGAGGCAGTTTATTGAAAATCCTACCCTCACTTCTTAATGCAAAGGAAAAGAAAACATAGATGAATATATCTGACTAGTCTAAACTCTCCTCAAGCAAGTTGTCAAAGAAATACACCTTTGATTCATGTCAGACACAGTCGTTTAAATGAAGCTTTAATACATGCTCAGCAGTATGTTTCCCAGGAAGGTTAAGCTAACTGTTATTTTGAATGCATGAGGCTTTTAGAACATGAGTGAAATAAGATCCCTTTTTTTTTTTTCTTCATTTAATTTCATGAGTATTGGCCTCTTCTCATTTACTTTAAGAGTGCAGCACTTCTGGGGTTTTGTTTTGTTGCTGTTCTTTTGTTTTTAATACTAGTGAGTTAAACTCAGGGTATTGCTCATGCTGGGCTGGTGCTCTACCATTGAGCTACCCCCTCCCAGCCCCTTTTTTATTTCTTATAATGATTCCAGGTCTTGCAAAGTTGCACCAGCTCCCTGCATCCTTGAACTCATGATCCTACTGCCTCGGCTTCCTGAGTTGCTGGGATTATAGGAATGTGCCACAGTACCCGTCTAGCACTTCTGACTTTTATACTAGGAAATATGTGCAGCATTTAAAATATATTATCTTTAATGGAAGTAAAATCATACTTCTAATTGGGCTTTACCTAAATATGCAGCATACTGAAGAGAATATTTTTAGTTTGTTTTTAAATCAAAGCTTTTTAAAGTGCGTATGAAATGATAAAGATATGAGGAAAACCAAAACAAGTCAAAATATAAAATTAACTCTTGCTCTTTCTTTAACAGATTTTTCCAAAGGATCTTATAGATATGCACCAATGGTGGCATTTTTTGCATCTCACACGTATGGAATGACTACACCTGGCCCTATCCTATTTAATAATCTGGATGTCAATTATGGAGCATCATATAATCCAAGAAGTGGAAAATTCAGAATTCCATATCTTGGAGTTTATGTTTTCAAATATACCATTGAGTCATTTAGTGCTCATATCTCTGGATTTTTAGTGGTTGATGGAATAGATAAGCTTGCATTTGAATCTGAAAATATTAACAGTGAAATATACTGTGATAGAGTTTTAAATGGCGATGCCTTATTAGAATTAAACTATGGACAAGAAGTATGGCTGCGCCTTGTGACAGGAACAATTCCAGCCAAATTTCCGCCTGTTACCACGTTTAGTGGCTACTTATTATATCGCACATAGTTGGTATGAAAGACGGACTCTCCCTGCACCGAGAAGAAGGCGTGTTTTATTTATCTTCACATGCACATCTGCTCCATTTTGGTTTTCCCACAGTAAATGAAAACCAGCTTTTTATAAGTGTGAGTAAAGCTGAATGTTCATTTCATAAAATTAGTTGGATAGCCTGTACATGAAGGAGTTCTTCTTGCTCCTAAGAAAATTTAGAGGCGTAGAAAACAGTGCATTTGTTAGCATAACTTCCTATTTTTTTCTTCACTGGAAATCATTCCAATGTTAAGTGGTATTATAAAATGTCAATCATACAGTATTGTCAGTCACCATAGTCTTTCCAAGTAAATGCTTAATTTTTTGCTATAGTCTGTGTATATCAATGAATAAGAAACATTTCCTAGATTAACTCCAATAAATAATTTAAAGAAAATGATGGTGCTTTTTTAAACTTTTGCTTTCACTTTATTATCAAGTTGATCAACTTTATGTAGCAAATTTTTCATTTGTAATCAAATCCAAGAAAGGTGAGATTAAAACATGAAATATGCTTAATTCTTGTTATATTTATATTTAGAGATGGTTTTTGTTGTTAGGTGTACTCAAGTTGGGTCCGACTCTCAGTGATCCTATGTACAACAGAATGAAGCACTCCCCAACTCTGTACCATGCCTGGCAGGCAGTATGTCAGTGCTTCTCCACTGATCATAGGGTTTTCAATTGTTTCCAGATTGAATCAGGAGTGAGCTGCTAGTTCCTTCTCCTATTTTTGCAGTGCTGGGGATTGAACCAAGAGCCTTAGAAAGTGCAGAGCAGTGCTCTACCAACTAAGCTAAACCCCAACCCTATAATTAGACAATAAATTAATAAATGATACATATTTGGACATTTACATCTAATTTTAAGGATGTTGTTGTTAGGTGCTGTCGAGTCCTGTCTGACTCACAGCAACCCTCATAGGGTTTTCAATGGCTGATTGTTTCCAGGATTTCCTGGGGAGTGGATTGCCAGTCACATCCTTCTCATGTTTTTGTGGTGCTGGGACCTCAGAGACTACAGAGTGACGCTCTACCAAATGAACTAAATCCCAGCCCCATTTTAAGGATACAGGAATGTATTATTTACCCACCTCTATCATACAACATCTACAGGGAGAAAAAAAATAAACCTTTTTACATTAAGTATCCTTGTATTGCAGTGCATGCAAATTTGCCCCTAATTTACAAAGAGCATATAATGATCTACAGAATACTGTGAATTGTGGGGTGCATACTATGCCTGGGTTGTCTTCTAAAGAATTTATGTGTAATGTCTCATTGATTCCTCACAATAACTCATACAATGTTTCATTATTATTATTTTTAAAGTTGAAAAACTTAGTCAACAGAGATGTTAGGAAATGGGTCAACACTGACAGCCCATAAAGACGGAGGCCACATCTTCTCTAGAACCCACGTCCATCCTCCTTCTAAACTGCTTCACATGGATGTACCAAAATTTATTTAATAATCCCCTGTGGGCATTTAGGTTACCTTTGATTTTTTTATTGTAACAATATTGTTGTAGCCAGGAGGAATGGCACACCTCTGGATCCCAGAGACTTAGAGAGGCAGAGGCAGGAGGATCACAAGTTCGAGGCCAGAGGCAGCCTACATAGCTTAGGGAGACCCTGTCTCAAGATAAAAAATTTAAAAGGAGCTAAGGTACAGCTTAATGGTAGAGTGTTTGCAAAGTATGTGTGAGGCCCTTTGTTCAGCCCTCCAGTAGCCCCCCCACACACACAAATTGTAGTGAATATCTTTAAAAATATATTTCTTTCATATTTGGCAAAGGATTCCCATTACTAGTAGTAAAAATAATAATGAAAAATTTGGATATGGCCAGTATTTTTCATGAATGAACTTACTGAATGTTCCCTATATCCCTATAAATCACATATGAGCCTAAGAAATACATATTACATATTCTCATCCTCTTTCTGCCCATGAGAACACAAAGTCTAAGTCATTTTTCCTGTATTATAGCAAAGGATGGAAACTATCTAGAGCAAAGGATGAACATGTTTTTCAATTTCAGTCAGTACCATCAAACTGATTTTAAAAACTATTTCTACCTATCTGTAGTTCCATCAATACAAAAAAAGAATATTTTGTGCCTCAGAGGTCCTCATCAAAACTCACAAGCTTTAAATATTTCCAATATTTAAGGAGGAAATAGTATTTCTGTGTAACAGAAACTTGAAGATCTTTCAGATTTGCCAATATTGAAAGACAAATTGTACAGAGATGTTCAAGATAGTTTTATTGGTAATAGCCAGAACCAGGGAATCTCCACATGACCAGCAACAGACAAGAATAAAGCGAGTTTTCATATATTTACATAGGGCACAATGGAGTAACAACAAGGAGTGAATGCACACACTTATGAACATTCAAGGAATTATGCAGAAGATTTCAACTGCATCCTCACTAACCTCAGCCAGCTCTGTGTGTAATCATCATCCAACAGATTGTCCGGGGGGAGGTGAAGTTGCTGGGCCTTCCTATACCAGCCTCCTTTAGTAGTGGGTCCAGACTGCCAGGAATGTGTGACCAAGGAGCTGGCAACTGAGGCTGAGGACTAACAATTCTACTATTATGTACAAAGGAATCATTCTCAAAAACATTCGAGAAGTTTTCACACTTTCCTCAATCCCTGCCCTCAAATTTACTATCATTAAAATGTGTTTCATTTTATTTCTTCAAATAGTCATAAAAATAAGTACAATTTTTGCTTTCCAAATAAACTTTTTGACACATATTTCAGTGCTTTCAATGTACTGTTTTTCTTCAATAGTATCAGAACAGAAGGGAGTAGATTAACTGGTAGGATTCAGCTTTGTCATGGTTGGTTTACTTCATTGATGGTATAATTAGATAATTAGCATTTACTACTAAATGTTGATTCAGTGTTTGGGCCTTTAATTTTTAATCTTGTTCTTCATTTTTATATGCATTTACAGAATATATAATTAAAGAACAAATTGGCCCCCCAAACCAAGAGATGCTATAGCAACTTAATGTTACTGCAGACTTGTTTGGTTATATTTTAAAAATCTAACCCATTCAATTTAAGACAATTTAATAATGCATTTCTAATTGTCATAGTCAAACTTACTCCTATAGAAAAATTAAAGCACTGGGATTTTTCTTGGTATCTTCTATGGAGATAGGCAGCCATCTTGGATATTACTTTGAAGATTTGATTTCAGAGATCTTTCTCATAAAACTTTCCTGCCCAGCAAACTCCCAACATATATCAAGCCCTGGAATTCTAATGGCAATCTCTTAACCATTCATTCTTCAAATGTTAATAAACACATACTTTGTGACAGACATGATAAATTGTATATATCATATAATAGAAATATAAATAACAAGTCAGTACAAACAAATGTTGAAATTGAAACATATTATCCAGAGTCGTGATGGCATTTACTACCATCATTATTAGAATTTCTATAAGAATGGGAAATTTATCTTTAATGACCTTCCTCCTCTTTTTTCTGTACCCTAGATCAAACTTTCACCTTATTCTGTATCAGTCTAAGAGTTGAGACTTCATATTTTAAACCATTTGTGCCTACATTTATTCTTTCTTGCACTATTTCACCAGTCCAAACTTACATTTTGGAAGAATGACTTCATTTTATTAAGGTATTCAGAAATGATTCAAATAAGCCACAATGATCTTTTTTGTTGGCTTGCCTATTTAGTTCTCTTTAAAAAGATTGTTTTTGTTACTTACTTTAAAATAGAAATTTACTAACTCAAGTGAATCTAATTTGTAGATGTTCAGTTAAACTATAAATAAATATATCATTTATATTCTATAAATTTTATAGAAATGTAATTTTATGTGACACTTAAGGCATATTTATTGATGTAAATATTATACTATCTATTTATTTCAGGGTAGAGGTGGGACAGTGGAAAGCCCTTTCTGGCAAGTACAGTTCAGCTGGGTTGCTCTCTGCTTTCAAGGCAGAGACATTCGCTGCCCCAGTGGCTTGGGACCAAAGCTCAGCACCTTTCCCTGGGTGCTTTTACCACAGTGCAGTGAGAATTCTCTATGAGCCCTACTGCCATTAGTGTTCAGAGAAAATGACAACAACATATACTCATTTCTTTGGTTGAAATCCTAATTGAACAATCCAAAACTCTAGAAAAAATCCAAATTTTGGAGGTTTCATTACAAACACAGGAATTGTTTCATGAGTCATCAAAGTCCAATCTGAGGAGGAGTTGTTTTGTTCTGTGTTTTGTTTATTCTTTGAGACAGAGTCTCGCTGTATAGCCCAGACAGGCCTTAAACTTGCAACTCTCCTGCCTCAGTCTCCCGGGTGCTGGAATTATAGGCATGGGCCATCATGCCTGCCCATAAAGCCCAGGTTTTAATAAAAACATTTTGCAGGTATCAAGTATCTTAGCTCAAGCTGCCAGAACAAACGACTACTGACTGAGTGGCTTAACCAACAGACATTCCTCCCAGTTCTAGGGGCTTGAAGTCCATGTAGGGTGCCAGCAGACGTGGTGTCTAGTTGGGGGGGGGGGTTGCTTCTTGGTTTACAGAAGCCTTTCCACAAGGTCTTCACAAGAAGAAGATGCAGAGGGCGAGGGGGAGAGCTCTGGCCTTGTCCTCCCTGTGCTCTCGACACAGGGTGAGGGCCCTTATAAAAGGAGGACAAGGCCAGAGCTCTCCCCCTCGCCCTCTGCATCTTCTTCTTGTGAAGACCAAGAGTAAGTACAGTCTAACTAATCATGTCCCCAAGACCACACCTCCAAATCCTATCACATCAGTGATTAGGGATTCAACATGTGCAAATTGAGGGGGCACAAACAAGCAGTCCATAGCACCAGGTGTTGAATGTTGTAGTCTTTAGAATGATGTTTTGAAGCCTATTTTTATAAGTTTTAAAAAAACAGTTTATAGGACACACTGGTTATGACATACTTCCTTCAGTTGGATTCAAACAAATTCTTATATCAAGCCTACTGAAAGTAATACCTAAGAGTTGTCTGTCCAATTTATTATGGATTCAAATACTTATTTGGAATTTTTCTTGGATGTAAATTAATATTTATATCAAACCTATTCTACGATAAAATTACTGAATCATATAATCCATGGAGGGTGTCTTATAAATATATTCTACTTTGCTTATTTTAGTTACTAGTGCAGAAGCTGACTTCTGTATACCAGGATACAAATAATTACAAATAGCTTTTCATTTTCTTTTTTGTAATTTTCTTCCCCTCATTTACCCATGCTGTCTCCATCATCACTTCATCTATATGATATCTATGGATTAGGAAGGGCAATAATTTTATAAAAAACATATGTAGGAAAAATATCAAATTTAGATATTTAGCTGCTATTTTTTGTTGTTGTTAGGTGTCTTCAAGTTGTGTCTGACTCACAGTGAGCCTTATAGGGTTTCCAATGGCTGATTGTTTCAGGATTGCTTCAGGAGTAGATTGCCACATCCTTCTCCCATTTTTGTAGTGTTGGGCATCAAACCTGGGTCCTCAGAGAGTGCAGAGCAGAACTCTACCAATTGAGCTAAACTCCAGCCCCAGCTGCTATTTATACATGAATAAGTGTTTCGATCTGCTGTACACAGGGTTGCTATGAGTTGGACTCGATGGCACCTAACAACAATAACAAGTGTCAAGAAGTTTATCTTGATCTCTTAGATATATTCACATGCACTAATTTCCATGACTTGTCACAGAGTAATCCTGCTGTTAAGAAAAAATAGCCTACAAAGTTGCCTTCTACATCTTCCAATTCCACCCTGTCCCTTATTTCCTAACTCTCCATTGTAGATTTTCTATTTAATGAACATGTTTAATAACTCTTTATTCCTGCTGAGAAAACAGCTAAATAGAGTGGAAGTTATTCTGAAGATAAAATTCAGAGTCTCCAGAGAGTGCATGTCTTTTTAATGTGACTTTCATTGCCTTTTCTGAATCTTACCATTAAATGCTTTAAATCATGATTCAACTCCATAAACTCTAATTCCTTTAAATGGTCAGCAGACTGATGGAACATCAGTGAGTTTTACCCTGTCATAGAGCTCTATATGAACAGCAAACTAAAACTACTCCATGTAATGAAGGACAGCAGCAACCAAAGGTCATCATGCATTTCTGTATAATTGTGGCTTTCTTCTTCCCATGTGGTACTTTCAAAATAGAACATCTATTTGAGAAAAAATATGTTCATCTTCAACAACACACCTATATAAAGTCACTCCTGGACATCACAAAAGAGCTCATCCTTTTAAACTTAAGAAAGACGTGGTGGGTATCATTGGAGCAATACTAGCATCCAGAAACTAATTCTATAGTCAAGACTGGAGAACAAGAAGACTAAAATGTCTGTAGAGCATCTTAGTGATGCGTGAGATTGCGTCAGTAAGGTTGCCTGTCAATAAGCTTGTTGGCACTGCAGCCAAGGAAAACCATTGAGATGAGTCGCCACACAGAGGTGGGAATGTGTAACAAATGAATATTATAAATCTGTGAATAAACTTTAGAAATGTGTGAGTAAATGTTTATAATTTTTTTTTCGATACTGGGGTTTGAACCCAAATTCTTGTGCTAGCATGCTTTGCAAGTGCTGTACCACTGAGTTACACCCTCAGCCCATTTTTTTACTTTTTGAAACAGGGTCTCGCTAAATTATGCAGACTGCCTCTGGTCTTGAACTTGCGATCCTCCTGCCTCTGCCTCCCAAGTAGCTGGGATTATAGGCATGTGCCACTGCACCCAGCTATGTTTATCAATTTATAAAAGTCAGAATCCTTCCTAGTAAAATTAATTTTACTCACTGTAATCAAGACATGTTTAATCTCAAGAGGTAATTTGATGCCTATATTTGATTAATGTTTTTATCTTCTTTGGATACAGATTTTAGCCCTGTTACAGTGACATCAAATTTTCTTAAGATGTCCTTATTCTGAGTTTTAACAAATAACTATTACATACTCTGGCCCTGCAGCCATAGCCCTGTGGCATCCGATCCCGTCAGATCTCAGAAGCTAAGCAGGGTCAGGCCTGGTTAGTACCTGAATGGGAGACCGCCTGGGAACACCAGAAGCTGTAGGCTTAGGAGAAGGACCTGGCAACCCCCTCCCAAAAATCGATCTGCCATTGAAAATCCTATGAACAGCAGAGAAGCACTGACAATAGTGTTTCCTCTGTTGTACAGAGGGTCGCTATGAGTCGGATACCGACTCGACGGCACCTAACAAACAACATCATTACATACTCTAGCTATATCCTCAATATATTGATGCAGTTTTGCCAATAAGATATGTCTTTTTTATGTCAATGGACACACTGTCTTGGCCAATGATGCTGTGAGAAAACTGTTCAACAAGGCCAAATGGTTTTAGCCTCAGAAAGAATAACCCCTTTCAACAAAAATAATTATGTAGAATTTGATTTTTCAAATCTTTTTTTGGAAGTCAAATAATTTTCCTTAAATCAGGACAACTTAAGGGTTAAAACATCATTTTTTTCCCTAATACCTGTGAAATCAAAAGCAACACAGCCATCAGGAAGAAAAAACCTCCTGAACATTTTTTTCTTGCTTTTCATCCTCCAGTGGCTCTGTGGCAGAAAAAGTTACGGCACAGGCAACAGAAAGAAGAGTAAGCACAAGAGGTAGAAAAGCAGAACAGGAATAAGGAGGAAGTGGAGGAAGAGTGGGAGAGAGAGAGAGATGAAGGCTGACATTGAGAATAAGGAGGGAGTGAGGAGGAGGAGAGTGAGCTGCGGCCAAATGGGTCAGTGCTGAGGTGCAGTTGCAGCCAGGTGGGGCAGGTGGAATGGAAGGGTGAAGATCCCCCAGAGGTGAGATAGGGCACCGCTTGCCCCACTGACCTCCCTGTAGCCTACATTGTACAAAAGAACTAGCAGATCAGTCCTAAGAGGAAACCATGACTCTCTGCACTCCAGCTACCATCTTGAAAACTTGTAAGTTCCTCTCAGAGAAAAAAAAGAAAAAAATAGCCTTTGAGACATACATTGTCCTTTGGACTCGAGGAAGTGTTGTTCTCTGAGTGACTTAGTACCAGCATCACAGACTGAGAAGGAAAGGGACAAAAATCATTGCCTTAGTTTAAAAATTTCTTTGTGATTGTGTGTTTTCATTTTTTCCCTCTTAGGTCTTGAAATTTGGCAATTTGTCTAAGAGAAAAACTTACCATCCCTATAAGTTTTCTTTTAATGGCACCCTAAAATGATTTTCTGGCACAATGAGGTACTCAGTCTGTTATTCAGCACTCTCCTTGCAGTCCCATGAGGCCATTCCACATGAGGGAATAAAAAGCACAAATGGGGCGTGGGTATGGTTTTAATAAAGGGAGCTCAGGCAGGCATCGGGAATGGGATTGCAGAATTTCCACTTGGGTGTCGATGTTGAATAAGTGTAGGTGGTTAGCAAATGTATTTAAACCTTTTCTGGGTGGTCTGAGCTTCAAAAGTAAACAGAATAGTATATAAATTTTAAGGCTTTTTTATAGCTGGTTTTAAAGCAAGTCTGCGTTAACTTCAATGTGTCCTGAATAGAAAGCCTGTTTTACAAATATTGATCAGAAAATACTGTACAACAATATGTACTTCTCTCTCCCCCAACCCCAAAAATGCTCTTAAAGAAAAACAAATCTCCACTTAAGTAAAATGTCATTGATTTCAGCCTGCATCTGTTTTGGAAAGGTGACAATGCTCATCAGAAAACGTGTTAAGTACATAAATGTGAGGGCAGCGCTGGGGAGAGAAGGGTCTCTTTAAGAACCTTAGATGAGACAGGAGAGGTGCTTTCTTCTGACTCTCCTTTCCTAAGACAGTTCATAATATCGTCCAGGTCAGATGACAATGGCAATTGTTTTAGAGTGGAGGAAAGCATTCTGGGAGATCCTCTAATCCCTTTAGGGCAAAAGGCAAAAATAAGAGGGGAGGCAATTCCAATCCCTTTTTGCCCGCTTTATTACTCCCTTTGACCTCCATATTCACCAGTCTTGTTCCTGGGCGCCTCCCATTTCCTCAGGAGCCTCCCCAGCTGTTGTCATTTACCCAGAAAGCACAGCGGCCCAGGCCCACAAAATGGTGTTTGCGGTGCCTCTGGCCAGGCCTCAAGGGCAGGGACTTTCATTCATTTCTCTGCCACATCAGTTCCTTCTCCATGAAAGCAAGCCCTAAGGCAGGACCACCTTCTCATCCACTCTGAGCACTCCGAGTGTCAGCCTGTGGATGTCTGGCCTTGGAAAGGAAAAGGAAAGCTTTGGCATTTCCCTGCATGGTCCCCTCTCCTCTCTCGTCCCCTTCTTTCTCCTTCCCTCCCCCTTCCCCTTTCCTCTCCTGTCTCCCTCCTCCCCACCCTCTTCCTCTTCTTCCTGTTTCTCTAACACTGTATTTTCTCTATCTCTGCATTACTCTTCTTTTAACTTCCAGCCCCTTTTGCTCCGCCCTTTATCCTTCTTCCTCCTTCTCACCCTTCCTCCCTCCCTTCCACACAGTCCCATAAACCGTCATTTCAACAGCGTGCAGATTATAGAATTCCACTGCTCCTTTTCCTCTTTTATTTTTGCCCTATATTTGCTGAGGCCCAATAATAATCCAAAGCATACTTGTAGCGTACTCTAGGGACTACTGTAGTAACTGAGAAATTAGTTTCCATTGTTTATAGTACTGAAGTAAGCCTGAATTGTACTTTCCTAATCAAAATATTACTGCAAATGTGCTGTTTCCCCAGGATTCTCCAGCTCTCTAAACAAATTAATTAAATGGGTAACATGTTGCAAAGAACAAATTTAACACCATTATTTACAAATGTACTCTTTATGAATTCAAGTTTAAGCAAAGATGCCATTTTACTTATTTATATTTGTCATGTGCAAAGAAACACGAAATGACCCCAAAATATTGCATCAATGGAAAAAAGCCACTTCCATATCTTTCATATCATGTAATATGAAATAATACACAATTAAATGGAATTACTTACAATCTATGTTAAAGAAATACATGGAATAAATTTATTACTATACAAAGAAAATGTTTTAGTCAAAAACTTCCTTCCTAAGTATCAGAAGCTTTTTAAAGATATAGAGCTCACATTATTGAAAATCAGTACATTTAGGTTGATGAAGATTAAGCATGATGAATGCTAGATTGTCTCAGATGAAATCATGTGCTGACAGAGCATCTGTTACATCTTCCCTTCTTGTTATTTTATTGCAAATTTACAACCTATTGCAATTAAAATAACATGATTAAAATTGTAGGCGTTCTGAGTAAAGGATATTTTATTGACCTCTCTAAAGAAATCAAACTATATTGCAAATGACTGAAATTTTTAAAAGGAAAGACTTCTGAACCCTTATAGGTTGCTTTCATTCCAAAGAAACACTAATATTTAATGTTTACATTCAGGGATAACTACTGCAGAAAAAACTGCATAATCAATTATTTGATAGCTGCAACACTCACTAGCTGGTCATATTTATTAGAGGTATTTCAAAGGGACCGAACAGTAGTTTTTATTTTTTATGATATTTACAAGACCCACATATGGTAGATACTTGATTTAGGAGTGTTTACTGAATGTTTGACTTAAAAAATAAATGTATGATGTGTTTATAAGGACATGTTTTAGATGTACACAAATAAGTCATGTTACCCGAGAAAGTAAGCCAAGTTACTTTAAATAGAAATACACTATAAGGAATTGCATAACTTGCATATACAGCACAGGTTGTAGAAATAGTAAAGTGAAATGTTGGTTAAAAATAATCTATACAAATGGGATTCCCAGTGATCTTCTGTCTATTCATTGAAGCAATTAAAGTAAATCTACAAAACTGAATCAACTACAAATAGAAGGCTATTGGAGTTATTGTAAAGCAGAGATTAACTGTTTGCATGTGGTTGAAAGCTCTGATTTCAATATTTATTTACCTTAAATCAAATTTTCTCACCAATACTAATCATAGACTTACACACCAAGTTAACCAAGTTTTTCTTTGTTAACAAGGCCTGAAGTCAGCTGTCAGTTGGTTAAGCCCAAAAGTCAGACTTACAAGATGTGAAAAGCAGCTGGTAAGGGTGGGGATCAGGTGGGCACAGATTAATGGAATTTGAATTCAGTGTTTGTCAATTGATCTTAACTTTTCTGTGCCTTATTTCCTTCATTTTAATTGATGTAAAAATAGTTCCTAATTATAGATTGAATGTGACCATGAATGTAAAACACTGACTATAATGATGAGTATTTAGCAAATATTCAAAAATGATTGGCTTAAAAATGTAATGATGGAGCTTTTGGGAAGCTAAGGGAGGAGAATTGCAAGTTCAAGGCCAGCCTGTGCAATAAAGCAAGACCTATCTCTTGTTATTTTATTGGACACGGACTAGTGATATGATGAGAAGCCCATTCTATTAGCACACATTTTACTCATAATATGTGTCTAAAATTTGTTTCTCTGTTATTTTCACGTTAGTTTAGTTCCGTCTTGCTGTAGAAAATAATTTCTGTGGTCTTGCTGCTCCTTGCCAATGTCGCTTTTATAGTGTCACACTCACAAAGAAATACTAGGCTCCAAGGACCAATTCCATTGTGACATAGGAGGATCCCCCCAACCTTATGTCCAACAGGAGTTGCTAGAGTGTCAGGCTCTTGACGCTGAGATTGCAAATATTCACCACCCAACATCTCAGTTCCCTGGAAGTGCTGCGCAAGGGTCTTTTGAGATAGGGGAACAGGCTTCCTTCACCACTATTTTGGCAATTGAGATCTAAAATGAATCTAGAGCATCTTTACAATAAATTAAAGCATTCTATAAATGAAAATAATCATTAGACTCTATCAAAGGTAAATTCATTTGTGTGATTATACAGAAATAATGCACAATAATACAAAAAGTATTGTTATGGGCTAAATTGTGTCCTTTCCACAATTCAGATATTCAGATATTGAAATCCTAATCTAGTATCTCAGAAAGTGACCATATTTAGAGATAAAGTCTTTAAAGAGATGAGGACATTAAAGTGAGCGCTTCAGGGTGCACCCTAACCCAATCTGCACTTTCTTTTCTTTTCTTTCTTTCTTTTTATCTTTTTTTTTCTTCTTTTCTGTTTTTGGGGTTGGACCCAGGACCTCTGATATATTTTGCAAGTACTCTCACACTGGGATGCACACCCAGTCCATTTCTTAATTTTTTTTTATTATTTTATTTGTTAATTTTTTTCAGGGTCTCTCTAAATTATGCATGCTGCTTCTGGCCTTGAACGTGTGATCCCCCAGCGTCTGCCTCCCAAATTGCTGGGATTACAGGTGTGAGCTACCAAGCTCAGCTTTTTGACTGCTCTCTATAATTATAATAAGAGTGACAAGAAAGGCACTATGAGGACTCAGTAAGGAGGAGGCCATTTGTAAACCTAGAAGAGAGGACTCTGAAAAATCTAAACTTGGTGATACTTGATCCTGGACTTTTTGCTTCAGAATTGAAGAAAATAAGCTTCCATCATCTAAACCATCCAATCTGTGGTATTTTGTATAGCAACCCTAACAAACTAATTCATGTACATAATATACATTTATGTAATTAAAGTAATTTGATAACATTATATCTTATCCATCTGTATATAAGTTTTCCCAATGGTATGATTTCCCTCAAGATAGGTGATATAACTTATTTATGTTAGCATGCAAATTTCAAAAATATGTTTATTGCTGTTGTTAAATGCCATCCAATCAGGTCTGACTCATAGCAACCCTATGTACAACAGAAGGAAATACTCCCCAATTCTGTACCAGGCAAATGCTCATTTTTATGTTTAAGCCCATTGTTGCACCAACTGTGTCAATCCATCTAGTTGAAGGTTTTCCTTTTTTTGTTGTTGTTGACCCAACACTGTCCCAAACATGATGTCCTTCTCCAGGGATTGGTCTCTCCTGACTACATGCTGAAAATACATAAGACACAGTCTATGCATCTTTGCTTCCATGGAGCACGCTGGTTGCATTTCTTCTAGGACAGATCTCTTGGTTCTTTTGGCAGTCCATGGTGTATTCAATATTTGTCTCCAGCACCAAATTCAAAAGCATCAATTCTTTTGTTGTTAGGTACCATCCAGTCACTGTCCGACTCATAGCGACCCTATGTACAACAGGCAAAGCACTACTGTCGGTGCTTTTCTGCTATTCATGGGGTTTTCAATGGCAGATTGATTTTAGGGAGTGGCTTGCTGGGTCCTTCTCCCATGGCTACACCTCCTGGTGTTCCCAAGTGGTCTCCCAGCCAAGTACTAACCAGACCCAACCCTGCTTAGCTTCCGAGATCTGATGGGATCTCATGCCACAGGGATATGGCTGCAGGCTCAATTCTTTTAGTGTTTCATTTATTCAATGTCTAGCACACGATACAACTGAAAATACCATGGTATGACTCAGGTTCACCTTCTACAATGTGACATCTTTGTTTTTCAATTCTTTAGAGGTCTTTTGAACAGCTTTTCCCAATGCAATGTGTCTTTTGATTTCTTGACTGCTGCTTCCATGAGTGTTGATTGTAGAACCAAGTAAAGCAAAATCTTGGACAACCTCAATCTTTTCTCTACTTATTGTGAAGTTGCATACTGATCCAGTTGTAAGGATTTTTGTTTTGTTGATATTGAGGTGCAATTCATACTGAAGCCTATGTTCTTTAATTTTCAGCAAGGAAAGTTGTGTCATCTGCATAACACAGATTGTTAATGATTCTTTCCTCAATCCTGATGCCGCATTTTTCTTCATAAAGTCCAGCTTCTCTGATCATTTGCTCAGCATACAGATTGAAGAGACATGGGGAAAGGAAACAGGTGTAACACACGCTTTTCCTAACTTTAACCCTGGCAGTGTCTCCTTGTTCTGTTTGAACAACTGCCTCCTGGTCTATGTACAGATTCCTCATGAGAAAAATTAGGTGCTCTGGTATTCCCATTCCTCGCAATGTTATCCACAGTTTGTTGTGATCCACACAGTCAAATGCATTTGCATAGTCAACAAAACATAGACAGACCTTTCTGGTATTCTCTGCTTTTGGCTAACATCCATCTGACATCAGCAATGATATCCCTGGTTCCATGCCCTTTTCTTAATCCAGCTTGATTTTCTGGCAGATCCTTGTCTATATACTGTTGCATTTGCTTTTGAATATGTTTACTGGATAACATTAATTATGAATGAAAAACACTAGAATGCCAAGATCCTTCCTCATGGACAACTTATGGTGGATATAATAATACTGCTTTCCTACCAAGCAACTTAACTTCCTTAGCCAAGGGCATTTAAAATAGTACCAACAACACACTTGCACATTAGCCTCCAACCTAACAACCTTAAGGAGAAAATTCTATCTGTATTTTGGTCTCCCCACAGCATGACAGCAGCCTCTTTCAGGGCACTAAACCAATAATTGGCGCAGGTAGCTGATAACAGCAAGCTGTCAACTTTCACAATGTTACAGCTGCTTATTGTATGTGACAAATTTGATCATGGGCACTCATGTTCTTATATAACATATATTATTGCCTTTAATAAGCCTGTGCTTTGCTTTTACAGTATATATGTTATTTCATTGTTAATAGTGTAAGCATTTTCCCAGTCACCTTTAAGACTCATGGGATTTAATTCCTGAATAAAGGTGACTCTGGAATTCTTGAATGTAAATTATATTTTTTCTTTCAAAGACATCATTATGCAGTACAGTTTCAATTGACTTTGTTATGTTGATATGAGTTTATTTTTCATCTCTGAAAAAGCAATTTGAAAATGGATTAAGAATTTGAGTGCCATTTGTAAAGTAATATTGTGAGCATCCATCATTTGAATGCTGCTTTATAGTTCTTGTTTTCATGTGAGTGGAATTTATTCTACAGTTATAGGCATATTTTGGTTCACATATTTAGTGATGGCAGGAAACTTCATTGGATTTCAGGTTAAAACATTTTGGTACTCTACTTTTTTAAAATGTTTATAAGAATAACACTATATCAAGTCATCTTATATATAACTATTTAAGAGCCTATTACATAGGCATTATTATCCTTATTTTACAGGAGAATTTACTAAGAAACTCAGAAAAGTTAGGTTATCCCCTAGCTGGAACTAGGTGTCATAGAAGAATATGAACAAGGTCAGATGCCAAAATCCCCTCTTAAATGCTAGACTACCATATACCTCTCATTGAAATTGTTATAAATGAATTCTAAGATTTATTATCTTAAAATCAATATATCCAATAAACCAGATGTTCTGAAATTCATAGGGGGATTTGCTAGAAGAGTATATCCATATAGACATTGAACGTTTCAACAGGTACAGTGTTGCCAAATGCAAATTAGTAACACAGGGACATATAAGCACACTCCACTGAATTGCTAAAAATAAGTTGACTGAAAGTAACAAGTGTTGGAAAAGATGTAGAGGAGTGAAATTAAGAAGCCTTGGGAGTACAGAAATGAGAATAAGAATACACTATTTGTCAAAGTTGATCCATCACACAAGGTGATATAGGAATGAACTCAGAAATACTTGGGAAAAGTTCCTCCATGGGGATTCACACAGGAGAGCTCTAGACCATACTAGGCATGTCCTGAGGAGTCTCAAGATGTGCTAATACCATCTCTCTATCCTTCTCTGGGCTAGCTAGTGGTTAGCCAAGTTGAATTTGAATGTTTTCCTACTATGTTTATGATTTTCCACACAAGACTGATGTGACCCTCAGAAAAGTTTGCAGTGATGAGTGACACCAGCAATTTTGCCATATGGACATCTGCTCTGGTTTGATGTGATCACCAAAAATGATGTTTTCATCTTTCTCTCCCCTTAGCTTGGAAATTGTTATGTAAGGAGAACAAGAAAAATGGAAATATATGTGTTGACCTGACTGTAAAGACAGTTCAGCAAAAATGTAAACCCTGTTAGCCTTCCCTGCTCCTTGAACAGGGAGGATCTTGGCCACATTAAGACTTAATTCTTACCTCCAGGTACCTGAGGAGAAAAAAATGTTTTATTATTAGAATACTGACCTATATTGGTGTTTCATTTCACTCTCCTCAAAAGAAGAAAATTCTCCAAAACTCTCAGAAAAACTATCCACCAATTCCCATTAGGAAACACTAACTGAAGTTTTTAAACTCTTAAAATAATGAAGCATTAAATTATAAATCAGCACTATAAATGATAAACTTCATGTGTATAATTGTTAAAAATAACTTTTAGGATTGTAATTGAAATAAAATCATACACTTCATTATTTCTTCTTCAATTTTCAGTCTCTATAATTCCAAAGCTCTAGCTTGCTCAAGAAAAACCAATTTCAGAGAAAAGAAAAAGTATCAACCTGTTTCTAATTAAATGTGAATTTTGTATGGCAAACTGACCTCTGTCTTCAGCTCCTGCCTATGATTAGGTATGTGCTTGAGCAGGTAGCTTCAACTCTGCACCATTTTCTCTCATCAATAAATGACAGAGTCAAGTTAAATAATTTCTGAGGACTTGCAGTAATCCAAATAATGCATCCCACCCAAATATCCCAGTCCTAACACCTAGAAACTAACATAGCAAAAAAGGACTTTGTGGATGTGATTAAGAATTTTGAGATAGAAATTTTTATCCTGGATTATCCAAATGAGCCCTAAATGCAATCACAGTGGTTTTTTCCTAAGACAGGCAGAATGGTACTAGATACAGAATAAAAGAAGGCAATGTGACCAGGGAGGGAGGCAGCCACAAGCCCAGGAATGCCAGCAGTGCCCAGAAGCTGGAAGAAGCTAGGGTCAGATTCTTCCCTAGAGCCTCCGGAAGGACTGTAGCCTTGCTGACATCCTGATTGTGACCCAGTGATTCTGCTTTCAGACTTATGACCTCCAGAGCTATGAGAGGATTGAGATCTCTTGTTTTAAGCCAGAACATTTCCAGTAATTTATTACACAGTCATAAGAAAATAAATCAGAACAGTTCTTGTATAAAATTATATAAATGACAAAATAATTTGAAGATATGAAAATTCAATAGACATTTGGAATAACTTGTTTTTACTAACTAAAATTCTAAACTATAACTAGATTTTAAGAGCTCTGGGCTTCTTGATATCTGGGACTGGTTGAGACTGGGTCTGATTTTTGCTTAATGCAAGTGCTTTTTATTTTCCTTGGAAAATAAAAATGGTTATTTGTCACTGGTCTATAACTGATGTAATGTCTAATTTATTACACTTAGACTATAGCTCTCTATGATAAAGACGATTCCAACCCTTGTTACTCCCTTCCCCATAGCTTTCCTGGTGGGCTGCTCAACATTTTCCATTTACTGACAGCCCATTTGGTTGCTTGGACATTCAGTTCATTGAATAAGTGCTTCATAGGAGCTCACTTTTCTCTATTTCCCATTGCTGTCTTCAATTCTTCACCTGCTTCTAACTCTTTAACCTGTCCAGCTGTGGTTGCTGCCTCTATGTTTCTGATAAAACTATTTTCTTAAGGCCATTAATATTCTCTATTTTCTAAAGTCATTAATATTCTCTACACTGCCAAATACAAGGGCACATTTGTGTTTTCTTCATAACTTTGTTCCCTAGTAGCACTGCCATAACTGATTCCCTTCTTCTACCATGAAACAATTTTCTCTGTGGACATCCACTTGACCACTCTTGCCTGTATTACTTTCTATCACTGTAACAAAATACCTGAGGTAATCAGCTTAAAAGGAGGAAAGGTTATTTGGCTCACAGTTTCAGATGTTTCAGTCTGTGGTCATTTGACCACATTGCTTTGGTCCTGTGACAGCATAGTACCTCATGGTGGGAGTGGTGTGGCAGAGGAGGCTGCTCACCATATGGAAGCCAGGAAGCAGAGAGAGCAAGAAAAAGGGTTGGGGTCTCAGTATCCCCTTCAAGGGCTCACTTTCCAATGACTTACCTTCCTTCCACAAGCCCCACCTCCTAAAGATTCCACCACCTCCCAGTTGTGCCACAGGCTGGCAAACAAGGCTTCAGCACATATGCCTTTGGGGCACCTTAAATTCCAAACCATAACACAGCCTATGCAATTGTAAGATTTGATGTCTCCTCTATGGGGAAAGAAAGGCAGAGTTATATTGATCTAGGCTTGTCATTTGTAATCCCGTGGACTCTACTAAATTTCAGAAAATGTAGCAGTCTCTGATGCTCACAGAAGATAAATTTCTATAAAAGAATCAGCATTAGTTAGCTTGTTAATTCCTTGTTAGTGCGTAGTTTCCTTGGTAGGACACCATGATATGTTATCATTCAACCTTTTATGAAAAGTTCAGTTCTTGTCATCCTCCCGCCCCCGTAGAAATGTATCTGGCTAGAGTGAATTCCTCTGGTTTCTGCAATTGAATCAGCAAATACAGTGCCTGCCCTTTCCTGCGCGAATTTCCTGTGTTTTTTCTGGTCATTTCTCAAAAAGGAGTCTTGAAGTCATAATGTGCTTAGGTAAAGGTATAGCAGGCAGATGATTTATAGGTTAATAGCAAGGAAAGCTGCAGAAATAGAGGGATCAAGAGTGCGGGTCTGCTAGGAATCAAAACAGCTTTAAAAGCTCTGACTATACAAAGCACCCAGAATCCAACAGAAAGAATTGAAGGAGACAGACTTTTTTCTTTGTGAATTTTCATGTCCTTCAGGGCACTACAGTATAACTCACTGAGAGAAGTAATTGGCTAAAGGTATTCTGGAGGAATCTTTGAGTTCATGTGTCATTGAAAATGAGCAATTTGTTACTTTCTTGTAGCATCAAGCCCAACAAATTATGTAGAAATAGAGGAAACAAGAAATGTCATTAAATATATTGAACTGGCTAGAGTAGTGGCTTTCAAGCTGTGTTCCAAGGTCAGAGGCCACTTGTAGAAGGTCAAAGTGGAGGCAGCTTTAATAAGATCAGCTTTGTTTTTATCTGTTTTATATTTTGAGCTTCTACATGAATTAGATTTAAAACAGAGTTCTGCTCTAAAGCAAATGGAAAACCACTGATCTTTTAAGGATAGAAAAAGTAGAACATTTAAGATATATACCATGCAGCTAGCAGCTATGTTAAAATATATATCAATAAAATTTTAAATTTATAATATGCCATCATAAATAAAATGTAGTCATTTATAAATAAAAAGGAAGTTAAGAAAAAAACATGGGAGGAAGAGAAATTGGGACTAGAATCCAGTTTCAACTTTCTTCTTCTTCTTTTTTTTTTTTTTTTTTTTTTTTGTGGTACTAGGGGTTGGGGGGTTGAACCCAGGGCCTCACACTTGCATGCTCTGCAAGTGCTGGACCACTGGGCCGCACCCTAGTTAATTTTTTTACATTTTCAGACAGGGTCTCACTAAGTTACGCAGACTGCCTTTAAAACTTGTGATCCTCCTGCCTCCACCTCCTGAGCCGCTGGAATTACAGATGTGCACCAAGGCGCCTGGCGCAACTTTATTCATTTTTAAGGTAAATTATTCCTTGACAATTTCCCTTAAACAATATGACTACATCACAGTAGATTTTAAATAAACATGAGATTGAATATTCTTATTCATAAAGCTAAGAAACATTGTTATAAATATTTTTAAATAGGTTTAATAAAGAAAATTTCTGCATGGAAACCCTAAACTTTCCCTGAAAAGCTAAATGATAGTAAGATTTGAGAACACAGTAAACCCGATGTTAAAATTAATTGAATGAATAATGAGCACAATTCCAGGGAAAGTTATAAAAGTACAGTTTTATCCATTCATTCAAATAAGAAATAACAAAATGTTGTGAAAATATATGTTTCTATGCAGTTTACCTTTCTTTTGATTCTCAAAAAAGACTAATTTCATGCTATTTTTCCACTAAAGTAGAATTCATATAACAAATTAATAATTTTAAAGTGAAAAATTCATTAATGTTTATGCATTCACAATATTGTGCAACCCCCATCTGTATCCAGTTCCAAAGCATTTTAACATCCTGAAAGAAAAGAATACCCATTAAGTGGTCGCCTCTTTCTCTTCTCTCCTTAGCCCCTGACAACCACCAATTTCCCTCCTGAGTCCATGCATTTAACAATTCCGGGTATTTCATATAAATGGAATCAAACAATATGTGGCTTTTTGTGTTTGACTTACTTCATTTAGCATAATGTTTTTGAAGTTCACCCACATTATAATGTGTATCGGTGATTCTTTCCTTAAAGATTGCTATTGTACTAAGCACTCTCTTATACACACATGTTGCCCTGGAGGTATCCATTCTTCTCTTGGTGGCATTTGGGCTGTCCCTACCTTTTGGCTACTGTAAGGAGAATTGGTATGATAATTTGTGTGCAAGTATTCACTTAAGTACCTGTTTTGAGCTTTTTAGAACATATACCGAGGAGTGAAATGGTTGGGTCATATGGCAATTCTGCTTTTCATTTTTGGAGGAAGTGCCCACTGGTTCTCACAACAGCTGCCCCATTTTACATTCCCTCCAGCCATGTTCAAGCATTTACTTTCTCCACATCCTAATGAATACCTACTATTTGTCATTTGGCCGTTTTTAATCAGCCATTTCTGTGATTAAATAAAATTATTGGTTTCATAGACCAATAAGTTATTTTAAAAGAGATTTCTTTTTCACATATTTGCTTTGGTATTTTTCCAAAATTGGATTCCTTACTCCTCTTAATTTAGTGTATATAAAAGAATAATTTATGATTTCATGAAGACCTATATATAGGCCATCATTTTAAACTGTGGAGGCTTACTTTCTTTAAATAAAAAACCAGGATTCATTAGTAATCCAGATAACATTCTTAGTATTTTTAAAAATTAGTTCTCACTCTGTGGACATAATGCCATAGATTTTCTTTTCTTCTAGATGTTTTAGTTTCTAGGTCAGTAATAGCAAATGGTAGAGAACAGAGAACAGAAATACGTTAGAGTTAGCAAATAACTAGAAAAATTATAGTTTAAAAAGAGATATGCATAGTCTTCTATTTGAAATGCACATGCCAAGTCTTTTCACAGCACAAAAATATAAGTATTGGAATAATAGAAGCACTGATATTTTGACCCATCTTTAGACATTTACCATTGCTTTATGATTTCACCGGTAATTTTGCTTGGCATAGCTCTATTTTTCTACTCCATGGCTACTCTATCATCTATAATAGGCCATTTAGGTTACTCTAATGTGGCCACATATTGGTTTCACAAATTTCTGTGCAAACAGTTATCAGTTACACACCACCTGCCGAACATTGTTAACTAATACCCAAGTAGACAATTTTGACAAGCTATTTCCAGGAGATTTCTGTGCTGTGTTTTGTAACAGACAGTAGTCCAGTAGTCACAGTCTAGGAATGTAAACACCAAAGCAAGAATGGAAAAAAGAGACAATGAAGAGATGAAAGTGACTAAGTATAGAACTTGTTGTTGGAGGTGCTGTCGAGTTGGGTCAGACTCATAGCAACCCTGTGGACAACAGAATGAAAGACTCCCCTACACTGTGCCATGCCCAGTACCATGCCAATGATTCTCTGATACTCATAGAGTTTTTGATGGCTGATTGTTTCGGGAGTGGGCTGATGGGTCCATCTCTCAAGCACAGGATGTTGTTATGGTTGTTAGGTGCCATTGAGTGGGATCCAACTCATAGCAACCTTGTGTACATCAGGACAAAACATTACCCAACACAGAGCCATGGCTGGCACATTGTCAGTGCTTCTCTGCTGTTCATAGTGGTTTTCATGGCTGATTGTTTTGGGAGTGAGTTGTCCAGTCCTTCTCCCAAGCCTACAGCATCTGGTGTTCCCAGGTGGTCTCCCATCCAAGGACTGACCAGGCCAACCCTGCTCAGCTTCAGAGATCTGATAGGATTTGATGCCAGGGTGCGATGGCTGCAGACAACCATAGGATAGAACATTTAAAAACTACAACTATTGGGAAATTATTTAAAAACACAGATAGGCACTGTGGTACAGGCCTATAACTCAGAAGGCTGAGGCAGGAGGATCACAGATTTGAGGCTAGAGGTAGCCTGCACAATTTAGTGAGATCTAGTCTCAAAATAAAAAGTGGGCTGGGCATGGTGGCACACGCCTGTAATCCCAGCAGCTTGGGAGGAGGAGGCAGGAGGATCGCAAGTTTGAGACCAGAGGCAGTCCGCGTAACTTAGGGCAACACTGTCTCAAAAAAAAAAAAAGTAAAAAAATGGACTGGGGGTGCAGCTCAGTGGTCCAGCACTTGTAAAGCATACAGGCGCAAGGCCCTGGGTTCAATCCCCAGTACCACAAAAATAAATAAATAAATAATAAAAAATAAAAATAAAAAATGTCAGAGCACCTGGCTAGCATGCATTAGACCCTGGATTCGATCTTCCAATATAAGGGGGAAAAACTTGAACACAGGAGGAAAGCAGATTTTAAGGAAAATGGCCTCTGAATTAGAAACATTTAAAAGACTACGCTGCATGAGGAGTGATGTAAACTGAAAATGTGACAGGAATTAGAACATGGCAAAGGGTAAAACACATGGCATTTGGCAGTTTTTCCAGATATATTGGAAGGGTAGAAGACTTAATGCCCAACTCAGCAAAGAAACACCATGTGCACCCCCCACACAAAGCAGGAAGTAAGCAACTCATAGGACTCACACTTCCCGTGTGTGGACCTCGGGGGTCAGTCTCCTTGTCACCCACTTAAGCACACTTCTAGGGCTCAGTAAGTACTCATCATTTTCTGCAAGGAAAGGTTATGCTCCATGGGACATTTACATTTGAAGTGAACATAGAGAAAACATTCTTCTAATCTGTAGAAACATGTTAATTTGCATTTATTATTTCGCAGATGAGTCTTTTTTCTAAGACACAACTACATGCCTTTACTGTATGATAGATGGACTTACCAGGAAGTACCAGCAGGCAAGCTGTACACTCGGCCAAAGGAAAGGTGGCTGCTTAAGAATCCCTTCCAGGTGTTGTGAGCTGGACTTGAGATGCAGGATGTGTGCAACTGGCCTGGCCCTCCTGCTGTCCAGGACTGTAAGGACACGGTTACAGCTGGTCTGCTGCCACAGCTGGGGAACTCTGGTGGAGAAGGAAGGTCGGTTGCTTTGCGTCCTGTTCAAGAGGGAGACAAAGATGGCTTGTGCTTGCTTCTGCCCAGGGGGACTCTCAAGGGCAAAGTGAAGGTTACAAGAACCTTACCCAGACGGGATCATGGCCATGCATGGCAGGCTCTTGTGACCTCGAGTCTGTAAGGGACAGCTCTTGGGAGAAGGACCCGGAAGCCCACTCCCAAAACACAATCAGCATTGAATACCCTATGAATACCAGAGAAGCACTAACAATCCTGTTTCACCTGTTGTACGTAGGGTCGCTGAGTCGGACACTGACTCCACAGCACCTAAAAACAACAAGCAAGTAACGTAAAGTAGCAATGTCTGAAAAGGGAAGAAGAAATTAGCTAGAGCAGAGAGACCTGAGAGGAACGGGAAAGCAACCAAGAGTGAAAGCTTTATTTGGGGCAACTTGGTAGTATCAGTTTAGAAACAGGAGATTGAGTAGCAACTGATGATGGTAAAGTAAACTTAAGAAAGGAAATTACCCAAACAAAATTGTAATTGTTGTTAGGTGCTATCGAGTCAGGTTGGACTCAAAGCAACACATACAGTGCTTTTAATGGCTGATTGTTGCAGGATTGCTTTGGAAGCAGATTGCCACACCCTTCCCCCCCCCCCCTTTTTTTTTTTTTTTTTTTGCAGTGTTGGGGATCCAACCCGGGTCCTCAGAGAGTACAGAGCAGCACTCTACCAACTAAAAATTGTCATTACACTATAGTAATATTTCTCTACGGAATCTAAAATCTAAAATAGTAGAATTTAAATTAGCTTTGTGTTTCCAGCAGTTTTGAGGTATACAACATTGTAATTCCATGAGACACAATTTTTGGTTCACCGATTGCAAGTCCAAAGATTCTAATTTTCCATCTGACTATAGAAGCAGAAATAAATGCCTGATTATGAAACTAGGAATATTCTAACAACCTATTTGAAAAAACTATTCCCAAAAGACATTGACTGTGAAAACCATTGAAACACATTTCCTGGGTTTTGGTCACGGTAGGTTCACATCTGGCATTTGGTCAATCACTCATTAAATATTAATTATCATTATTTATGCAATTTCAATGCTCTTTTACCCTTTTAATGGGGAAAAACTGAAACTAAAACGATCTTCAAAGGAGAGTTAGGTGCTTTCTCAGTGATCCGTACATTGCTTATTCAACTTAACTAATTTTCTTTTCCTCTCATTTTGCTTTCTTTACCTTAAGCCTGAAATAGTGAACTAAGTACAAAGAAAGGAACTTTCCTTCTCAGCATGCAGTTCCCTTCTGAATAAAGCTATCCAGTTAATTTCTATTAATATAAAAATAAATCACTGCAACAGTAAACATTTCCTGTATCTATAATTTCAGTTTAATAACATAAATAGCATAACATAAATAATGTAAATCTAAACCTAAGGTGTTGTATACAATGAAAGCTATGAATATGTCTAGCAATAGCTAAAATATGCTATAAAATTTGGCTATTAAATATCCCAAAGGTTAAAAATTAATCAGCAGCAATGTGGGTATTTAGAAATACTATTAATCTTTAGAACAGTAATAGGCTTCAATTAAGTCACATAATTCTTTTTTCCATATATATTTGAGCCTGTCACATGCTATGCATTTAGTACAAAGACTTTCAGAGGTAAACTTGACCTCCTGCCTTCTCAGCAAAGTAAGGTGCCTACTAAATGACTACTGAGAAGTAACAGTTATAAACAGTAAGAAGGTCCGGTACTAGACAATGCACGCAGAGTAGAGGGAAAGAAGGATCTCATTTACCCTGGGGAATAGAGCCATTGAGGAACACTTGCTTATGGAATATAAAATGATGAGGAAGCCAAGCACAGATGTGAGACGAAATGGGAGAATAAGACAAGGAGAAGGAGAAAGAAGATGTGCAGAGCTAAAAGTTGTGAGGGAGCATGGCACATCACAGGAAGGGCAAATGTGTCTGTCATTTGGACAAAAAGGTATCTGGCATGGGCACACATGCACCATGTTTGTGGCATCTTTAGAAGAAAACTGTTGTTAGTCCAACTTTCTCAAATTTTTTGGAATGGGTCTGTGTAACAGATTAGCAAGACAAAAACAAATACAATTTATTACAACACATATTTCACATACACAAGAGAGACATCCAGGAAATGAGTAATTCCCAACAGGGGGCCTTAAATTCTAGCTTATTTAGCATCTTTGAAAATAACAGCAAAATATTAGAGAATTGAAAGGCAAAGGAAAGAGACTTCGAGTCCATGTTGTTAGGTATCCTCAAGTCTGGTCCAACTCACAGCAACCCTAAGTACAGCAGGATGAAATACTACCCAACACTATGCCATGCACACAATCTTTTTTATGTTTGATCCCACATTGCTGCAAGCAACTATGTTTCTTCTTGTTTTGAGTCCTGCCTCATGATAAAAGGAGCCCCAGGGGCTTTACTCCATTCCCATCATTAAGGTCCAGTCTACTTTGAGAAAGCAACTCTTCCCTAGTGTCTCTTGAATACCTTCCAGCCTGGGGGTCATTTGACAGTGCTTTTCTGCTATTCACAGGGTTTCCAAGGACTAATTGTTTCAGGAGTGGACTGTCGGTCCTTCTCCCTAGTCTGTCTTAGTCTGGAAGCTCAGCTGAAACCTAGCCACCATGATGGCCCTACTGGTATCTGAGATACCAGTGGCATAGCTTTCAGCATCACAGCAGCACAAAAGCCCCCAAAGCATGACAAACTGACAAACACATGGGAGTTGAGTCTACAGGAGCTGAATTTTGGGAAAACCAATAACAGGATTATAAAGATATTTCACATAGCTTATTAATGCAGAAAAGGAGAAGGATGTGGCAATCCACTCCCAAAGCAATCCCTAAACAATCAGCCATTGAAAAGGTATGAGGGTCACTATGAGTCCCATCCAACTCAAAGGCCCCTAACAACAACATATTAATGCAGATTCCTCTATTAGCATCTCTATGCCCAAAAGGGTACTGGGATTTAGCTCAGTTGGTAGAGCAGCTGCTCTGCAGTCTCTGAGATCCCAAGTTGATTCCCAGCACCACAAAAATGGGAGAAGGATGTGGCAATCCGCTCCCCAGGCAATCCTGAAACAATCAGCCATTGAAAATCCTATAAGGGCCGCCATGAGTCAGACATGACTTGATGGCACACAACAACAACAACAACAGGTCCAAAAGGGTATAATGTGGTCTTTAATCAGTGACTCTCTGCTCCTTGTGTATCTATGTCCTGCTTTGATGCAAATAAAGGGAGGGCAGAGAACCCTCTGGCATCTTCTGATCCTTCCTTGCCTTCCACTCATTCTTGTTTTGTGGTGACATATTCTGTCCACAAAGTAGCCGATTAGTATGCCTATGTGTATATCAAGGAGCTAATGAAGGGTCTTCCATAGTCACTAAGAATTTTAACTTATCCCAAAGCCCATGGGAACCCAAAACAAGTATTGCAAGAATCAGCTACCCAGAGAAGATGCAGGTTCAGACTATGAGAGATTGTTGTTATGTTCAGTAGAGTTGGCTCCCACTCATAGTGACCCTCACAGGGCTTTCTTTTTCTTTCTTTCCTTTTTTTCTTCCTTCCTTTCTTTCTTCCTTCCCTTCCTTTCCCTTCTCTTTCTTTCTTTCTTTCTTTCTTTTCCTTTTCTTTTCTTTTCTTTTCTTTTTTTCCTAGGGTCATTACAATCCACTCACCGTGAGCTTAAATGTCTTGTTTCAGAATTGTGTCAGGAGTGGACTGCCACATCCTTCTCCCATTTTGGTGGTGCTGGTGGTCAAACTTGGGTCCTCAGAGAGTGCAGCATAGCACTCTACCAACTGAGCTAAGCCCCATCCCCTAAAAGAGACTATTTGAGTTTAATCTATTCTGTACTTGTAGCCCTAGCTTTCTATAGAACTCTGTCCTACCAAATCTCCCTGTGGCGCTGGTTACATATAACACCAAAGACCTGACCTCCTTAGACCACCTACAACAGCAAGTCTCATGTGAAAATCACCCTTTAATTCATTTGAGGAGATCCTTGAACGTAAGTATTTTTAAAAAAAACATTTTGGTGACATTAATGGGCAGTGAAGATTATAACTTCTAACTTTCTTTAAGGCATAGAAAGTAAAAACAAAACAAACAAACAAAATATATTATAGCTGGGCATGGTAAAGCATGCCTATAATTCTAGCACTAGGGAGGCTTAGGCAGGAGGATTACAAGTTTGAGGCCAACCTGGGCTATATAGTGAGTTCAAAGCCAGTCTGGGCTATAGAGTGAGACCTTGTCTCAAAAACCCTAAGCAAGCAAGCAAACAAATAAATAAAGTGTGAGGTTTATAAAGAATGAAAGGAAACTGAATTGCAATATTCAGGTATTTGACCAGAGTTTAGCGTTTATTATGTATTAAATAGGAGTTATAATAAATGCATGTGTTTTAAAAGAAGATTTGTGAGCTAAAGTTGCTGTTAGGTGTCGTCGAGTCAGATCTTACTCACAGTGACCTGATATACAACAGAATGAAACATTCCCAATGCCGTGCTGTGCCTGGCACTATGTCAGTGCTTCTCTGCTGTTCATAGGGGTTTCTATGGCTGATTGTTTTGGGATTGCTTCAGGAGTGGATGGCCACATCCTTTCCCATTTTTGCAGAGCTGGGGATCAAACCCGTGGCCTCAGAGAGCACAGAGCAGCACTCTACCCACTTGAGCTAAACCCCAGCCTATGAGCTAAAGTAGAACAATTAAAGTCACGGTTGAGCTCTACCATTCCCCCAGTTATATAGTACAAAAGCACCCCATTCATTGAACATCCTCTATATTTTTACATATATGTGCCTTTACTATCTAGAATTATGTTTTTCGAACCAATCACATGGCCATGCCCTAACCATGCCTTGGGGTTGCTTTGATGGGTCTTTGCCAACACTGGCTTCATGTCCAGGAAAGAACTTAATGTTCCCTTTGTTTGGAGCTCTACCACATTTGTATTACTATGTTAAGCATGAGGCACACTGCATCTGCGCTCTTCACTGACCTGGGGACCCACAGAAGAGGAACTCATACCGAATCCCTCCTGTGGGGCCTGACAGCAGAGGATTGCTGAATATTTCTGAATGTGGAAAGGGGAAAAAAGAAAGTTGCAGTTTGTTTGTTCAAAGAGCGCACTGGGAAGGTAGGGGAGCCGAGAACACAGAGGCTGAAAGATGCTTTGAGAAATGCTTTGAAAAACAGGGGAATGGAGCAAAAGAGCGCTTATTGCTATGCAATATTGATTTGGAGGGAAATCAGCACACACGCCATCTGTGGCTCAGACATGAACTGCTTCGGATTTGCATGGGACAGGACTGTGGTCCCCAGTCCTGATTTTAATTTGCATAAAAGCTGTGGAGATCTAGGTTAATAGACCCTCAGGGAAATTCTTGAAGCTATTTGTGACCTAAACACTACTTGGAACAATCCCAATACCACTATTCTCTATTCTGTGGCAGCTATTTAGTCACAGGTTTTATTCTTTCTTCTTTTTTTTCTCTTTGACTTGAGAGTGGAGGACACAGATAGGTAAGGATGAACTCAAATACTTCTTGTACCACTTTGGATAGGAATAACAAAGATGAACAACAACAACAACAAAACAACAACAACAACAAAAAACCCACTGTGTATGGCATGTGATTTTTTCATTTACATGCCTGAAACCATATGTTCAGACTCAGTCTCTAATCTCATCCATGGAAATTGGGCACATTATTTCACGTTCACATCTATTGATATGAATAACTTAGATAAGCTTGTATTGGACATTCTGTCAGTTTTCTTTGTAATTTATTACTAAAACTACAAATATCAAATCTATTCTTTCCCTTCTCTAACCTAATATATATTTAGGTTATTTGGGGCAAGAAGACTATTCTATCCTTTTTAGAATATTAGCATCTCCATAATTTGAAGATTATTTATTTTGGAGGTAATACAAAAGTCTGTACCATAAATTATTCATAACATGCTAGAGCAAACACAAACTTCTAGGCTATTGCAAAATTTCTAAAAAGGAAAACATATAGATCAGATGTTTGAGATTCAAAATATATAAAGGTAATGTAGGTAATATTCAATTCTAAGTCTTCAGATTTCATCTTCTAAAAAGTTACTATAAAAGTCTCCTTATTAAATAAGGCTAAGTAGAACAGAATAAAGAGCCAATTTCTTACTCTGTTCTTCTTACTTGTATATCTGATTTTAAAATGAAGTTACAATGCCTGTGTGTGTGTGTGTGTGTGTGTGTGTGTGTGTGTGTGTGTGTGTTTTGTTTTGGATTTTTTGGTGGTACTGGGGGTTATACCCAGGGCCTCGTGCTTGCATGCTTTACAAATACTGTACCACTGAGCTGCACCCTCAGCCCATTTTTTCACTTTTTGGGACAGGGTCTCACTAAATTATGCAGATAGCCTCTGGTCTCCAACTTGCTATCCTCCTGCCTCAGCCTCCTGAGTTGCTGGGATTACAGGTGTGTGCCACTGCACCCAGCATGAAGTTACAATGTCAAAGGCACTGTTGAGAAAGCATGTGGAGTGTGATTTGATTCTGATACTGATATATTATGCAATTATGGGTTAGTCTTTTAATCTTTCTGAAATTTGTGTGCATTTTGTCAAAAAGGGAGTGGAGTTAACTCGGTTGGTAGAGTGTTGCTGTGTACTCTCTGAGGCCCTGAGTTCAATCTCCAGCACTGCAAAAATGGGAGAAGGGCCTGGCAGCCCACTCCCAAAGCAATCCCAAAACAGTCAGCCATTGAAAACCCTATGAATAGCAGAGAGGCACTGACATAGTGCCAGGCATGGCACAGTGTTGGGTAGTGTTTAGTTCTGTTGTACACAGAGTCACTATGAATTGGACCCAATTTGACAACACCTAAGAACAACAACAAAAACATGTCAAAAAGGAGTTTGTTGTTGTTAGGTGCTGTCAAGTCGGTGTCAAACTCATAGCAACCATACCACGTACAACAGGGGAAACACTAATGTCAGTGCTTCTCTGCTTTTCATAGGGTTTTCGATGGCTGATTGGTTTTAAGGAGTGGGTTGCTGGATCCTTCTTCCAAGCCTACAGCTTCTGGTGTTCCCAGGTGGTCTCCCATCCAAGTACTAACCAGGCCTGACCCTGCTTAGCTTCTGAGATCTGATGGAATCAGATGCCACAGTGCTACAGTTGCAGGCAGAGAAAGGAGTTTATTAGGAGGTAAATAAGATCATGTCTGTAGAGTATTTTAGACTCTTCTATTCTCAGAATATAAGCAATGTGAGGTTTTATTATCATTATCATTATCATTGGCTTCAAAGGGAATTTGGCTTTCCTAACTTGGTGGGTAAATTAAAGACAGGAACCTGGCCAGAATGTTCAAATAAATGTCAGAGCTAAGATTTCAAGGAGAAAATGAAGAGATCGAGGTAGGAAAATCTTATTTCATTGATACAGTAGTATTGAGTGCCAGCTGGGGCAAGATTGAATCCTAAATAAACTATCAGAGCAAAACATCCATTCTCCCCCTTCCTGTCCTCCCAGTCTCTCTCTCTCTCTCTCTCTCTCTCTCTCTCTCTCTCTCTCTCTCACACACACACACACACACACACACACACACACACACAGTCTTTCAAATTCATTCCTGTTATTCAATCTATTATATTACTCATCTCCCTACATTAAATTCAAAAGGCAATGCTAAGTAAAATCACTCTAATTGTATTTCTGACTGCTTTTCTTAATGGATATGTTAATGGCATTTCCTTACATGTTTAATGTTGCATATATTAATGAAAAAGATAGCAGAGGACTTCTCTTAGATTAGTTCAAAACACAACTATGGAGTCCTATGAAGTAACAGCTGTAATCTCTCAGCTTGAAAGAGGTAGTAACATTGAGGGGGAAATTTTGGCATTTTATGGCAGTTGTATTCCTATTGTGAAATCAAAAGTGACACATTTTAACCTGGTTTAACATTTGCAGTTACTTGAGCTCAGCTGAAAGGCAAAAGGAAATACAGCTCCTAATCCAGTGGTGCTCACTGAAATGCAAATCACAGCAAAGGACATGTGTGGAAGTAGATGGACAAACAGCAGAGCAAGGAAGCTGCGCTACCTCTGCACAGCCATGTGTCTCTAGACAGCACCAGTGATGCTCAAGTCAGACACAGTTAAATGGACCAAAGCTTTAACATTGACTTTTGAACTGCTTGAATTAACAAAACCAATCCTCATAAATTAAGCTATCAGTGATCTATGATACAATTAGGTTCCATAATAAAAAAATGCTGCAGTGCGTGCAGCATCGCCAGCACTACTTCTAACACTGAATTTTAACTACTGCTGGCCAACTCTTCCTGCAGGGCTGTGGAAAACTCCATCTGGCACACTAGGCAGTAGTGTTATGATGCATGATTTCTTCTCTGTTCTTCAATTTAGGCTGACATCTGGTGGTCCAGGGGAATGACAGGCAGGGCTTCTGAATGTAAACCAATTCACAAAAGCAGCATTTTTCAATTTTCCCTTTGTCTGTCTGAAGTGCTTGAAATTGTGAGCAAACCAGTTAATTACATGGAAATTCCCATAGAATAACAATTTAAACAGCCGAACAGTAAGGGTGAAGAAAGTGACCTTCATGTGATGAATTGTGTACACCTAAGTATATTGAATTCCACAGTGACTAAAGACCATCAGTCGAAAGCACCATACATGGGCCAATTAGAGCCACTTGGGAAGGGGACTATTTAATGGCCCCACAGTGGGGATCACGATGGCAATAGGGTGGATGTAAGATTTCTTTCTTTCTTTCTCCTTGTCAGGTTAGTTGGAGGGGGGGAAGGCTGGGGAGGGGGAGACTGTGTGCAGAGACTGATGTTTAAACAGGCATAAGGAAATGTTCAAAAGCACGGATCTTTCTGCTTTGGGGAAGAAGGGGACACTTCCAGCAGTCAGCGCAGTCCAGATGGTTAAACACGCTGAGACGGAAGCAGGAGCAATTCAACACCCTCTGCTCCTGGGATAGTAGAGAAAAAAACAAAACACCTCCAAATATCTCCAGTTAATTTACTATGACATGTTGGACTAATTAGAAAATCACGGAGGAACAGAATGGTACTTTGTTGGTCTTCTGACTTTAGTGCCATTTGTACAACTTGCCAGCACAGAGAAAGAAAAAAGCTCCAGAGCCGTTTTCCACATTCAGCACTTAGGTATACCATTCTGTAGGACTTTGACTACGGAGAGACTTAGTAAATTGGCATGTTTGTGCTCAGATTGACAGTTTCTTCATATCATTTGTAGTGATGATAAATACCATTGGAAATAAATATAATACTTAGATTAACTTTGATCTGCATCCATATGTATTCACTATGTTGGATTGACAGAAATATGGGCTAAGCTCCCTTATGAAAAATGATCGCAAAACAGAACAGAACAAACACATGGAGAAAGGCTTCAATAGAGTCCAAGAAAGACTGTTCCGAATGTGAGTTGGGTCTCTGTTTCCACTTAACCTTGTGACTCTGAAAAGGTTATTAAGTCCCAGTTATGTTGGTGCTTTTGAAACATCGCCAGGTCCTCCAGGAGGTACACTCCAACTGCCAATACCTAATTTCAGAAAGGTCACTGAAAAGTTCAAATAAAATTGCTTTTAGTTACTATAAAACCACCTACATTGAAACAAGTAGCATAAGGTAAAATGTTTTCACCTTCTCTTCTTAGTCCTTTCTCCCATTTTAAGAGTGAAGTTCAGTTTTAATCAGTGGGGATAAGTTCTCTTAAGAATGAAGAATTTTATTTTCTTTTAATAAACCTATTATTATCATATAACATTTTAAAGAAAGAGAATAATGAATACATGTTTTATGTGACAGTTGTGATCTGAAATGTTCTCCAAAGGCCAGGTGTAGACAGCTCCATTGCCAGCCTGTGGCGCTGTTGGGAGGTGATGGACCTGTAGGAGGTGGGAGGTGGAAAGAAGTTAGGTCATTGGCCCCAGGTCCTGGATATTGGGACACTGGCCCCTTTGTTCTCCCTTTGCTGTAAGGCTGCCAAAGTGAGCAAATTCACTCCGGTAGACACTCTGCTATGGCGTTCTGTTCTTGCCCCAGCCCAGAAGCAAAGAAGCCCACAAACCACAGACTGAAATCTCTGAAATCATGAGCCAAGCAAACCTTCCTTCCTCAGATGTTGATTTTCTCAGGGCTGTTGTCACAGCTACAGAAAGTTGACTAATACATTGTATAAGAAAACTGCATGCACAGAATGCCTACAGCAAACCACCACATAGAAAGGCAAGGCCATCTCAGAAGACTTTCTGTCACGTGTATTTCTAAGGGAAGAAAAAACACTATGATTTTGTACTATGATGTTGAAGGTACTCAAAGTTTACATCACAAAGATCTAACAGTGATTGTTGGAATGAGCTCTGAAAATTTGACATTAGCTTTGGGTTCTATGGCCTTCTTGAATATAAATAATTTCTCTGAGAAATCGCTTTGGGAATTATGTCTTATTTGTTTTATTTTATTTTTGATTAACATAATAATTGTACATATCCAGAGAAATACAATATATTTTAATATATGTCTTACTTTTGGAGGAACAAAGAAAAGAATTATATCCAGCTTCTCAAAAAACATGCAAAAAACTGACAGTGGGTTTGAAATATTTAAAGTGTTAAAAAAATTATGTTCTGTGCAAAATTGTCCTTTAAAGTGAAGGAGAACAGCTGCATCCTGGCACTCACCTGTGCTCCCAGCCACTCAGAAGGCTGAGTAAGGAGCACCACATGAACGCTTGAGACCAGCCTGGGCCACATAGCAAGACCC
Organism: Pedetes capensis; assembly: GCA_007922755.1. Lineage (NCBI taxonomy): Eukaryota > Metazoa > Chordata > Mammalia > Rodentia > Pedetidae > Pedetes > Pedetes capensis. The sequence continues at coordinate 106,836 of VMDO01005626.1, forward strand.
CATCTCATGAAGAAAACAAGTGAAGGAGAAATAGAATTGCTCATAAAAACAAAAGTGGAATGAATTTGTTGCCAGTAGATCGACCTTACAGGAAATGTTAAAATAAGTTCTTTAGAAAAAAGGAAAATGGTAATTGTCAGAACTCAGATGTACATAAACAAAAGAACATCAAAGAAAGATTAATTGAAGGTCAAAAGAAAACTTCTGGTTTTCTTATTTAAAAATGTATCTAACAGATAACAGTATGTTCAAAATAGTAATAATAACAACATATTCAATTCCATACATTTTATATGCTTTTATATAAGTGAGAACGATAACAGCCATGGTATGAGATGGGAGAATTAGGATCTTCTCAGTACACTGCACTCACATCACCTGGGAAGCAGCAGAGCACTTCTTCAAAGTGGCCCTGGATTAGTTATAACTGTATATTGCACATTCTAAAAAAAAAAAAAAGTAGAAAAAAAGTAGAATTTATGTCCTAACAAATGAGAGAAAATTAGATCTTATAATATGCTAAATTAAGACAATAAAAGGCAGAGAATGAAAGATAAAAATCAGAACAAAGAAAAGGATCAGTACTGAATATATATAGAATTAATCCAGTTCTAGGGCTGGGATTTGGCTCAGTTGGTAGAGCACTGCGCTGCAGTCTTTGAGGTCCCAAGTTCAATTCCCTGCACCACAAAACTGGGAGAAGGACCTGGCAATCTACTCCCAAGGTAATCCCGAAACACTCAGCCATTGAAAACCCCATGAGGGTCACTATGAGTCGGATACCGACTCGATGGCACCTAACAACAACAATCCAATTCTACCAGTAATCATTTTGAACACCAATGGTCTAAATGCACTGACCATAAGACAGGTGGGAGAAGGGCCTGGTAATCCACTCCCAAGGCAATTCCGAAACAGGCAGCCATTGAAAACCCTATGAGGGTCGCTGTGAGTCAGATACCGACTCAAAGGCACCTAACAACAACAACATAAGACAGGAGATTATGAAAGTGCATCAAAAAGTAAAGATCCAACTATATAAGATCAATAATCTAAATATCCATTTTAGGAAACCAGAGAAAAGATCAAATTAAATTCAGAGTGAGTAGATTTTTTAAAATGAAGAATTAGAGCAGAAATCAATGAAATTTAAAGTAGGGAATCAATAGACAAACCAACAAAATCAAAATATGTTCTTTGAAAAGATCAATAAAGTTGATAAGTCTCTAACTAGGCTAAGAAGAAAGAGAGAACATAAATTACCAAAGTCAGCAGTGAAGACGGGGTATAATCACAGATTTTCTCCCTATTAAAAGCAAAATAAAAGAGCATTATGAACAATTGTATCTCCTCAAATTTGATAACTTTGAAAAAAATGGACCTTAAAAGACACAACTGTCAAAGCTCATGCAAGAATAAATAGAAAATCTGAATAGGCCCATATTGAAGAAATTGAATCAATAATTAATAACCTTCCAAAATAGGAAGCAGCATGCTCCAGTGGGTTCTCTGTTGAATTCTACCGAACACTTAGAGAAGAAATTGTACCGATTCTCTAGTCAGAGGATAGATGCCAAGGGGAGCACTTCCCAATTCATCCTGTGAGATCAAACTGACCGGAATCCCAAACCAGGCAAATATATTATAAGGAAAAGACACTGCAGGCCAATAATTTTCATGAATAGAGATGCAAAAACCCTCAAGAGGTATTGTTAAGTCAAATCGAACAGCATATGCAAATAACTACATTCCATAACCAAATATGATTTACCTCAGATATTCAAGACTTTTTAAACATTAATACAACCCACCGCATTAACAGTCTAAAGAAAGGGAAAAAAAACACATGATCATATCAAGAGATGCAGACACGTCATTTGACAAAATCTAATGCTCCATCTTGTGGGAGAAGGACCTGGCAATCCACTCCCAAGGCAATCCCGAAACAGCCATTCAAAACCCTATGAGGGTCGCTATGAGTCGGTTACCGACTCGATGGCACCTAACAACAACAACAACAATAACAACAATGCTCCATCTTACTTGGCTTTTGCATCTATCTGACAAAATGCCCCGCAGGACAGTGTAGAAAGGAAGGGTTTCCTTCAGCTCACAGTTTCCGAGGCTCCCAGGCCCTTACAGTGCGGAGCCTTGGCAGAGCAGGCTGCAGAGACACGGGCAGAAGAGGGCTTTTCATACGGGATGATCAGGAGCAGAGAGACCGACTGTAACAAGGGGCTGGGTGACCTCCGGGTGGTGGACTTCGGGTAACTGAGGTGTCAATGCAGGTTCAAGGAGTGTCTGGATGACTGGGCTGTGGGATGCTGATAACAGGGGAAGTTATGCATGTGTGCAGGGGGAGGGGCACGCAAAATCTCTACACCTTCTCTATTTTGCTGCAAAACTAAAACTGCTCTAAAAAATAGTCTTATAGCTAAGGATGTAGCTTATTGGTAGAGCACCTGTCCAACATAAGCAAGGACCTGGGTTCTATACCTAGCACCACAGAAAACAAAAACAGACAAGCCAAAAACTGTTAATAATAATGAAGCATTTGACAGAGTTTATTCCTTGCCTATTTGTGATGCAAGGACTCCTGGCTCCTCATCTGACATCCTGCTCCCCAGAGGTCTGCTTCTTGTGTTGTTAGGTGCCATGGAATCGGTATCCGACTCATAGCAACCCTACCTATAACTGGCGAAACACTACTGTCAGTGCTTCTCTGCTATCCATAGGGTTTTCAATGGTTGATTGTTTT
>VMDO01005627.1:0-75421 GCA_007922755.1 Pedetes capensis
CACATAAGAAAAAACCTAAGGTTAAATAGCCATTCCAGTCATCAGAGTTTTTCTAGGGTACTTGCATTACAATTTTATTTTCTTGCTTGATGGCTTTGTCTTTTCATCCAGTGAATCTCTTAGTCTCTAATATTTGTCAGAATTTCAAACCTTTTTTCTTATATGATACAATATAAGTGAGTTTCAAACACTAAACAAATAACAGTGAGTTGAAATTTTCTGTATCTAAGAAGAATATTAATAATGAGAGACAGGAAATAACCAGAGAGGGAGAAAATACCTTTTGAGTAATGGTGAAATGCCCCTGAGGTAACCTTTCAGGGAAAGACCTCTTATTTCCTTCCCCTTACCCCTACCCTGCTTTTTTTTCCTTCTCCATGCTCCTGAGGTCATCAATTAGCATAGGGCATGACAGCAAATCACATGATTGGAAATTGGTTAATAAAAAGAGGCATAGGATACGTCCAGGCCAGAATGAGGACTGAGATACAACTTCAGTCAATTACAATTAAGTTTCCCCTCAAACGTGTAGTTTGGTGGATAGTTAAAAAGTGAACACCTACTTTTTACAGTTCCAAAGTAGATGCCAAACCAAGTGCAGGAAGGAAGATGGGAGATCAGTCCTTAGGATTTATTCACTAGAGGAATCTGAGAAACTTCTTATAATAATTTTAACATAGCAGGAAAGAAAACTGATGACTGTGTCCATTTGTGTATGTATGAATACACTCATTAGGTAGTTTATTTCATACACAGACTTGTTACTTCTCAGTTATTTCTTTAGTTGCTTTTAGAGTTAAAATATATTCATATGATGTGGAGGAAACAGACTTGAGCTAGTTGGATTCACCAGTTTTAAAAAAATCTTTCCTGCTTGCCATCATTGATCTGAGGTATTTTATAATTTGTCATGAAATTTATTCATTCATTCATTCTTTCTTTTTTTGTAGTACTGGGGGGTTGATCACACATATTTTATAAGTGCTTTTCCACTGAACTATACCCTCAGTTCCTATTTAATTTTTTTATTTTGAGACAAGGTCTTGCTAAATTACACAGGCTACCTCTGGCCTTGAACTTGCGATCCTCCTGCCTCCACCTGCTGAGTCCCTGGTATTACAAGTGTGTGCCACTCTGCCAGGCCAACATTCATTCTTTTAATATGAATCACATAGGTGGGTGCCATGGTGCATGCCTGTAACTCAGGAAGCTGAGGCAGGAAGATTGTAATTTCAAAGCCAGAGGCAGCCTACACAATTTATTGAGACCCTGTTTCAAAATAATAAGAAAAAATTTTGAAAAGAAACCGGGGGTGCAGGTCAGTTGTAGAGCACTGGCTTAACATGTGTGAGGCCCTGGGCCAACCCCTCAATACTGAACAATAATACATACAGATGGATGGATAGGTAGGTAGGTAGGTAGATACATACATACATACATACATACATACATACATACATATGAGACATGGCAATCCACTCCCAAAGCAATCCTGAAGCAATCAGCCAATGAAAACCCTATGAGGGTCGCTATGAGTCAGACCACAGCAGTCATCATCTGGCCCAGTGACTGGCTCATTTCTGTCCTCAATGAGCTGAAGAATTAAAGGCCCTGCCAAGTGTGAAAGAGGCAAGGTCAGCCCCTCTGGGAGCCATGTCCAGCACTGCTCTGGCAAGTCTGGCTCTGTCTGACTTCCTAGAAGCTTTTGAGGGGCATGGCCTTGGTGCCAAGGACACTGACCAGATCCAGTATGCTGTCATGAAGGAATTCGCTCGTCAACTTTATCCATTCACTAGATCATTCATTTATTTACTCAATCATTCATTCTTTTTCCGTTTTTCCTTGTTTTATGGGCCAGATAGAGGACTGCCCCTGTGGTATGCACTAGGGATGAGCAAAAACTTTGATGGTTTTCCATAGCATTCAAGATAATCTGCAAATCCTGCCCCTGTCTTACCCAACCCTAACCCTTACTCAGCCCCTAAGTGGAACACTGGCACAAATCACATGTTGGAGCCTTACAATACAAGAAGTAGCACATGGGCATTGGTTTTTGTTGCTGTTTTTAGGTGTTGCCGAGGGTCTGACTCATTGTGACCCTATGTACAAGAGAACAAACACTTTTTGACACTAGGACATGCCAAGCACTATGTCAGTGCTTCTCTGCTATTCATAGGATTTTCAATGGAGGATTGTTTCAGGATTGTTTCAAGAGTGAGGTGCCAGGTCCTTCTCTTATTTTTGTGGTGTTGGGGATGGAACCTGGGAACTCAGAGAATGCGAAGTAGCACTCTACCAGCTGAGCTAAACCCAAGCCTACCTGCCTATCTATCTATCTATCTATCTATCTATCTATCTATCCATCTATATCTATTGTCTATGTGTATGTATATGTGTGTGTGTGTGTATACATGTATATGTCATAAAATTTAGCATCTTGATCCACTTGTCCCAGTACTTATCCATAAAACATTGATTTAATTTCTACCGTAATTATTTTTGAGGCATATATTGAGTGTTCTAAAAATAGCATGATTATAAAATAATTTTTATTCTACCTGGAAGTAATATTGTTAATCTTATGGAAATTGCCTCCACAATTGGGGGTGACTCACAGATATTATATGTAGGATCACTACAAATCTGACCTGACTCTATGGCACCTAACTAAACTAACACTGATGTGAAGTCAGCCAACATCAGGACTGCTACAGAACATATTCAGTGTTCAGGAATATGAACAAAACCCAGTGCCCTCCTGCTATTTCTTGTGTTGTGAGGATCCAACATGTGATTTGTACTAGTGTTTCACTTAGTGAGATGACAGAAAGGTTTTTAGCTGATGCAAAATCTTCTAGGAAAAAAAAAAAAAGAAACTGTTGCTAAGAACTCTTTGTAATGACTTGAATTTTTCATTTTATTTAAAGTTCTGAAATAGGCTTTTGGTCATGCATTATGAACTCACCATAAGACTCCCCCCAGCATCTTGATGGATTTCCCCTAATGTCAAACCTGAGCATGTTTCATTTTTATAGAAGCATTGAATATTTAATTTTAAATATCAAATATATGTTTATATATGTGTGTATATATAGAGAGAGACATACATGTAACACTTGTAAAAGTGTTGAGTGTTAAAATAAACATATGTATTTAAAAATCCACCAGAATGGCTTATAGTGAGAAATTGTCCTTAATTTCACTGCAGCTTACACTTCAGTCTTGCTTCCCATTTTAATTAATTTTAACAATTTCTTACACAGACTTCTGGTGCCAACTCTATATCTTTAAATAATACTCTGGATTTACTCACTTTAAACATTGTCTATCGCATGGTAATGAGAATAAACTTACTAATTTTCCTCTTTTTTCTCCCACTCCATATTATATTACATCACTCTTCTTAGTTCTTCCATTTATTATTATTATTTTTAAAATCCTTACTTTCACTTACCAAACTGGCCATAATAATGCTCTTTATTAAATGTCTTCAGGTTGTTGAGGTTATGTGTAGATTTGAATAATTTGGAATGTAAGTAAGTAGACTAGCAAACTGTAGACAACATACAAATGTGCTTTATTAAGGAATGTGGTTACATTCAAATTACTATTTTAGTTTAGAAAATAAGAATTTAGACTATGAAATAAACTATAGAAAAATATTGAATGATTGACCTATAATTTCTTCAAATTCTTTTTTCTGATGTGCTGATATGTATATAATTAAGGACCCAATAAGAATTGGCCTCTTGAAAAAATTAAATTTCCATGTTAAAAAAACTTCTGAAAACTTAAGAAGTCACCTTTACCTTGGATTAGAAAAAGAAATATCAAAGTTAATGTATGACCTCTGTTTTTTGTGGTATTCTTTAATAGACAAAGTAATGGATTTCTTTATAAATAAGAAAGTAGAAAGCAAAACAGAAAAATCTTCTGTTTCTTTATGCTGTTCTTCTTGATTCATCAACTATACAAATGTAAATCTGTCTGTATATGCTGAGTGAGCACATCTCAATACCTTTAACCTCCCAGAACCACACTTCTGCTCTCTGAGTTATGTTGATATAAACAAGTTAAGGAAATATTTGAAAAGTTGATGTGTGATTAGAAAGTGAATTCTTTATATTTTGGTAAAATGTTGGTGATTTTGAAAACAACTATAAAATAGATTTTTTTAGTTTAGAACTTTTGTTTCAAAGATTTAAAATGTTCTCATATTAAGGCATCATATTTCAGATATCTAGGAACACTGTTCCCTATGATAAGATCACGAGCTCGCCTAAATCTGTATTTTTAAATCTAGATTAAAATATTTGATATCTACACAATATAGGAGTGGGAAAAAGAGATCTATATCCTTATATAAAATATACCAATTCTGAAAATTCATTTTAAGTTCTTATTAAATAAATACAATTTTCATAAAACGTCATACATATCTTCTTTATTGCTCTTCTCTCTCATCTCAGTATTGATAATAAGAGTTGTTTAGGCACTCAACACTGATTTGAAATTTGAGTTCTCTCATGGATTAACAAGTAAAATTATCACAATATCATATGTTAATTATATACAGTTTTTGTTTTAAATCAAATAATTCATACCATCCTGGCATCTGATTCCCCCTGATCTAGGAAGTTAAGCAGTGTCAGCCTGGCTAGTCCTTGGATAGAAGACAGCCTGGGAATACTAGGTGCTACAGGTGAGGGAGAAGGACTTGGCAGCCCACTCCTAAAACAATCCACAATTGAAAAATCCTATGACTAGCAGAGAAGCACTGACAATAATGCCAGGTGTGGCACAGTGTTAGGGTGTTTCGTCTGTTGTACATAGGGTTGCTATGAGTTAGACCTGATTCGATGGCACCTAACAGCAACAACAAGACATGCATTTAGTTTAAGAAGTAAAAAAATCTTATAATGAACATAGCAGATCTTTGCTTAGCTTCTGCCCAGTACCCTTTTACATCTGACAAAGGTAGTTACTTTCCACACTTTTTGTTTCTTCTGTTTTTTTAACCTTAATATTTCTAAATAATGTATACATACAGAAGAAAATTCTTAGTTTAGAAATTTTGAACATTATTAGAATCTTGCCCTGGGAGATGAAGAGGTTCCTTCCTATAGTCAAATATATACACATGCAAGAATGCACTTTTGCATGCACACATACACAAATATGTGCACTTTTCTTCTTAACCCTTCCCATCAGTTGTATCAAATCAAGTTGGTATTTATATTACTAGCTAAATGTTTACTGCCAAATCAAGTCTTGTGCAATAATCTTGCCATTTTTCTTATTCAGTTCAGCCTTAATCCTTGAGTTCATTGATAAATTTTACCCTCCTTCCCCCACATACCTGGTTTGCTGTGCTTGGATCTCTGCCACACGCCTATCATAAATATTTCCCATACCTGCAGCACTTCCACTCTGTTTTTCTGTGGCATTTTGAACCCTTTGCCTCCATTGTGAGGTTCCTTTGGGCTCCACAGTAATGCTAAATCTCTTCCTGTCCTGTTTTCTTGTGTAATCTCCCTTTCTTTCTTGGGGCTTTATGGCTTCTTTATTGGTTCTATCCTTTGTCTGTCTGTCTGTTTATCTCTGTCTCTCTCTTTCTCTTTTTCATTATTAGGGTGTTAAACCCAGGGTCTTGTGCATACTTTTGCAAGTGAGCTACACTGCTGAGCTGCACCCCCAGCCCCTTTTTATTTTTTATCTTGAGACAGGGTCTTGCTAAATTACTCAGGCTCTTGTACGGTCTAAAATTTGCAATCCTCCTGTGTCTGCCTCCCGAGTTGCTGAGATTACAGGCATGCACCACTGTGCCTGGTGTGTTTTCATTTTGTGAAGGACATTTTACAATATGTTAATTGAGTCCTGATAAGTCTGAAAATGCCATTTTTCTATCCATATCATTAATAAATTGATATGACCAAACACAGGTGCCAGATGAAAATTATTCAATCTCATCTTGATTCTCTTTTATCTGAAAGATTTTAGGGTGTTCCGTTTATCTCTTTTCTAAAATTTTACAAATGAAATGTCTTTTCAAAAATAGGGTGTTGAAACTCAGGGCCTTGTGCTTACTAGGTAAATTTTTTGTTTTGAGACAGTTACACTAAGTTGCACAGGCTGCCTCTGGCCTCCATTCCCCATCCTTCTGCCTCAACTGCCCAAGTCTCTGGGATTATAGGCATATGCCATGGAGCCTGGCTACAATAATATGTCTTAGTCTTACATATTTTTCTAAGTAATTCAGTGGGTACTTTCAATTTAGAGGCTCATCTTCAGTGCTTGGATATTTACTTGAATTATTTTCCCTTCTTTCTCTACTTTCTTTCTTTTTTTTTAATTCCTCTTGGTTGAATATTAAACTTCCTGATTTGATTGTGATTGTTTTGTTTTCTTTTGCATTTTCTTTCAGGTATGTTTACCTCATTTTATCTTCAAGGACTTAGTGACATTATAATTTAGTTATTGTATTTTTATTTCTAGAAATTTAAAAGTTTTTTGAGTTTGTCTTTATCAAAGTACACTGTTTTTATTTCAATGTAATGTTGTTGTTGTCAGGTGCCATCGAGTCGGTATCCGACTCACAGTGACCCTCATAGGGTTTTTAATGGCTGACTATTTTGGGATTGCCTTGGGAGTGGATTGCCAAAACCTTCTCCCATTTTTGCGGTGCTGGGAATTGAACTCGGGACCTCAGAGACTGCTGCTCAGCGCTCTACCAACTGAGCCAAATCCCAGCCACTTCAGTGTAATAGGGGATATCTATTAATCAAGTTTTTTATTTTCCTACCTGCCTTTTGTATATTTTTCTGCTCTCTCTTTTCTCACATTTATTTTAATATCTTACATGTTGGGACATTTTAATATCTCTTGCATGTTGGGACATTTTATGTTTAAGAGTAAGCATTTGTAAACTAGAAGCTCAGTATTTGTGTAGGTGTTGTGGACTAGACGGGTTCTAGTGTAGGAGTCTTGAGTATCTAGCAGGTATGTGTATGTGTATGTGTGTGTTTATTTAGAGAGAATCCTTACTTAGTGTGTCCTTAGTTCTTTTCTCATGAGTTGTTGGATGTCGCCGGAGAAAATTCTTATGTCTTCTATTTGTGCCTTGCTACTAGAACTCGGGGTAAATATATGGGTAGGCTATGCAGACTGACACTCAATTTGCCACTTGGCATCATCACACGTATCTTAGGCTTTCTGCTATAGCTTGGCACACCTCATCTTTGTTCATCCAGAGAATAGCTCTCTGGTCTTCTAGAAGAAATGGGGACAATGCATGTGTAGGGTAGGAAGGGACCTAGAGAGGAAGAGAATGATTTCAACCATGGAGCAAAGGACATGATTGTTGAATGACTCTGTAGCCAGGTTGTTGATTCTGAACGTCTTGGGGGCTTCCTGGCATGAAGCTGCTGGTTGTTCACTCATGGTAGTTACTTTACATTGTGCTGTCTTCTTTCCATGGGGCTGTTATCTCTGTTCAGTGTACTTTCCATTCAAAAATCCATTAAATTCTCTAGTCATTCTTATCATCTCTTCAACTGTCTTTTTTCATTGTAGGTTTATAGCATTGTATTCCTTATTGTTATTTTATGGCACTATACATACAGTTTTTAAATTGCCCGAAAGTAATATTATTGATCTTATTATTGATGTTCCTTTTATTATTTGTAGCACAAAGTGTCTTAAGATAATAATACTAGGACCTTCCTAAGAAATTTCCTAAAGTAAAGCCAGGTGTGGTGGCACAAACCTGTAATCCCAGTGACTCAGGAAGCAGAGGCGGGGGATCACATGTTCAAGACCAGAGGCAATCTGCATAGCTGAGCAAGATCCTGTCTCAAAAAGTCAAAAAAAAAAAAAAAAAGGCCGGGAGTGAAGCTCAGTGGTACAGCACTTGCAAAGCCTGCAAGCACAAGGCCTTGGGCTATGCAACTGACATGTTTGCATCTATAATTTTAGTAAGGATGTAATGAGATTAAATTTTGTAATGGACATTTGTGATCTCTGTCAATGCATTTATGTCCATATACATTCATTTCTTTAATAATAGCTCATTCATCCACAACTCAGCTCTTTAATCTTGTTTTATTAGTTACAAATGCCAGAACAAAGAATGTGCCAGAAAGAAGGTTGCAATTACATGTTCATATTGATTCTACAAATGTTTCTGTGGGTGAGCCTGTAAGTGCATTAAGCAAAAACAAAACATTTCATAATCAAATACAACTTTCAAAATTTGCATTTTGAATATACAGGACTTAGCAAATAAAACAGAAGAAGGAAAGAGAAATGACTACCAGTTGGCAAGGAATGATTAACTAGAAATGGTAAACAAAGGAAGTCAAATTCCTTACAGGAGCTTGTAGCAGAAGCTGTTCCTGTCTTAACCTAACCTCCCAGGGTTCTGTCATTATTATGCTCCCTGGCTTGGCTCTTGCTGACATAAAAGTCTCTCTTTCCATGAGGACTTTCTCTACTAGTTTAAGGCTAACCCCAAAGGCCTAACCCAGGTGCATGACAGGTTAATACAGTCAGAGAATTAATGCCACCAGAAAGTATCTCATCTTCCTTCCCCTTAGTGAAGTCTAAGGTATGTGTGTCCATTGGTGAGCAGAGGTCTTCTGAAGGATGACACTCCAGTTGTCCACTTTGGCAAAGTGCTTGCTTTCTTGGCTGCCTTCCATGACTGTCTCATTTCTGTACTTTAGTAAGATGCTTTCTAGAATCATTTCCCAAGTATACCACATGTATTAAAATTTTTGCATTGGTTTTTGAGGATCTAAAGTAAGACAGAACTATTTCAGTTTGGGGAACATTTTGAACATTGTTATAGGCCCAAAAACTAAAATATTTAATTTTTATGACACACAGTCAGTGAGGAAACATTCAGTTATCGTCCATGCATCCTGTTTCCGAACATGAGAGCTATGTGTATATTTAAAAAAACTTCCACTTAAAATAGCTAATATATCACAGTTGCAGTGTTTGACCTTTACTTAAATGGAAACTTAAACCATCTTGAATGATTCATCTGATTAAAATTCTGGATATCCAAGATGCTATTGTGCTAATGAAAGCACATGTGTGAATGTTAAAGTATTTTAAGGCAATAGGAGATAGTGTTCAACAAAAATCCTCCCTAAGCCCTGGTAAATTTATGGGAGTGTCCTTGTCAAAGTATTAATGAAGTTAGTAATAATTAGTAAACTTATGGAATATAGACTTCTAAAATTTTTTAAAATATCTTACATTTAGGAAATAAATTCTTGCACAAAATACTGTGTGCAGCTTCTGGAATTAGTTTACTAGTTTTTGGTAGCATATTTCAATATTCTCTGAATTTCCATATTCTCCTGACATCATGTAAAATATGGCACAAACTTACTTTCCTTCTACCACAGCAGTTTAACCAAGGGGAATAAATGTAGAGCAAATATTTTAAGTATGGCTTGAATAAAAGTTTGTCTCCATGCTTCTCCTTTGTGGTTTCTCATCTTCTAAGTGAAAATGATGGAAGAGACAAAAGACTAAATTTTAGGGCAGGTGTAAGAAAGAGCTGAATTTATTCGGAAAGAGAAATGAAGAAATTTGTCATTGTTTTGTTTTTAGAAGAATGGGATTAAATTAAGAGGGGTATGACAGATAGGAAGAAAGTTTGGAAAAGTAATAAGAAGGAAGAACCAGTGAAGTTAAAAGACTAGTCTTTAATTTTTAATTTCAGTGTACATGCTGCATTCTTCATCCCCAACTCTACAATAAAATCAAATACCCACAAAAAGTCCAGAAGTGGATTTATTTTTCTATGGATCAAAAGCAGAAACTTTTCTTTTTCTTTTTCTTTTTTTTAAATTCATGTCAACAACAAGGTCAATGATAGGTTATAGATAAAAGTGAAAAATGAACAGTAGAGAAAATATTGTTGTAGAGAAAAGAAGTTAAAGTTAGAAGTAGCCATAATTATGGTTGTGAAACCCTGGAAATTCTTTCAAATATGGGGAAAACCATTGGACTTTGCATATGGAGTCCAGCTCAATCTTTCTTAAAAATTATGGGGGGAAAAGTTAAGGACCAAGGAGATATTGACAATATCTAGGTAAGTATTTAGTCCTCACAGACATTGCAACTCTTGCAGATGACAAAATTCTGAACTTGAGCCACAGAATGAAGAAGTAGACCTGCATTATTCCTAGGGCCTCAGCTGATGGTTGCACATTCAGGTCCTAAACTGGCCTCAGGAATAATTGTTCTCTGTGCTTGGCATAATCTCCCTTCTGTTCTGTACCTCATAAGCCACCATGATCTTACTTCCTGTGAGACCACTCATCCCCTACAGTGTTGATTATATGGAAAGAGGGGAACTGTGCTATTTTTTTTTCTTCAACAATTGTCTGTCATTATTTCTGTACACATCTCTGGCATTAATCCTCTGAATTTTTCTGGCCAAACATTCAATTTCATTCTCCCATAGGATCTCAGTTTCCATTTAGTCCTCCTCTTCCCAGATTTGATGATGTTTATCTGTGTTGTCTGGTATCCTTACTAATGACAGATCCTGTCTATCAGTTCACTAATTATCACACAGCTCAGCCACAGCCTTTTGAAATAAATATGCTAATTCAAGTATGTTGGTATGTGAAGGAGTAAAAGTAAAATATATGAGCTGTATAATTATAAGCAGTGACAGGAATTTATTGCTTCACTTTTATTCACATTTATTTTGAGGTAGATGAAGGGACAGTCATGAGAGCATGTGTTTGTAACTCAGATATTCATGGACTTGAATTTTACTTCTTACTACCTATTAGCTATTTACCTCTGGGGAGCCTCAATCCTCTTGTAAGGATTGAAATGGATGAAAATACTTGTCTCATGTGCAGTGACAAGTACATAGAAAGAACCTTTTGCATGATGACTTTCACATGCTAAGCATGTAGACTAATGATGCTTGCAATTGTTGTTGTTGTTAGATGCCTGTTGAGCTGGTATCCAACTCATAGTGACCCTTCAGGGGAAACAGTATTGTTAGTGCTTCTTTGCTATTCACAGCGTTTTCGATGGCCTATTGTTTCGGGAGTGGGTCTTCTTGAGGGGTCTTCCTCCTAAGCCTACAGCACCTGGTGTTCCCAAATGGTCTCCCCTCCAAGTACTAACCATGCCCCACCCTGCTTAGCTTCTGAGATCTAATGGGATCAGATGCCACAGTGGTATGGCTGCAAGCGAATGCTTGGAATAGTGTAGTTATAATAGTACCTTTAAATTAGTGACTCACTTCCAATGAATGGAAGGTAGAAAAGGGAAATTGTAAAGTTACCGTGGAGAAATATGGCAGAGACCTTTGTATCTAAGTGATCAAACTGAATACCACTAATGACAGAGCATGTGGATCCATGGTACAAACGTACATGTGATGAGAAGAGCACTTTGCCTCATTGCTTTCTTCCCCCAAATTCTTATCCTCAGTCCAATCATGAAAAAACATTATACAAACTCAAATTCAGCAACATTCTACAAAATACTTGAATGGTAATCTCCAAAAAAAATATGACGTGTGAAAAACAAGGAAAGATTGAAAACTGTCATAGATCAGAGGATATTTAAGGAGACATGGCAAGTAAATGCAAACCGGGACCCAGGATAGGATCTTGGAACTGTTAAAAAAAATACTTACAAATACTTGCGGAAGTAGGTGAAATTCAAATAACACCTGTGGTTTGGTAGATAGTATTGTACCAGTATTAATTTCTTAGTTTTGACAATTGTCTCCTGGTTATATACAATATTAACATTAAGGGAAGCTGGTTGAGTGTGGCACAGGAACACCATGTGCTACATTGGAAATTTTTCAGAAAATCTGAAATTATTCTAAGACAAAATGTTACTTTTTCTAAATTGACAAAGAAAAACTCATTATGGTATTAGGGTTTGGATCTGGGGGTTGGGTATTAGGGAGTTTTTGAGGATTATGAGACACTGTTCTGCATTTCAGTCATGATTATGATTATGTGAATCTATACATGTGTCAAAAGTTATCGACCTGCATCCCCAGAAAGGCAACTTTATGGCATGTCACTTTCAAAAGTAATGCAACATAGAGAATACAGTATCTCGAATAAGTAGAGTGAAAGGAAAAATCATATGTAGAGAAATAAAATTGAAGACTTCTTTCTTATATGTAACACTGTCATCAAATCAATAAAACTTTAATATAGTTATTTTTTCAATTAATAAATATGGGTGGAACACCAATGATGTGTCAAACATTGTGCTAAGGCTTGAAGGCAAACAAGAACTTGATGTATTTTATACTGTTAAAAGAAACTCTTATTCTGAGACAGGCCAACATATACTATTTTTTTAAAAAATGGTATTGTGAAAAGTCAGGGCATGTGGAGCTAAACAACAGTGAAATATTTACATAACATTCCAAGATAATACCAATACTGTATTAAAATAAGTGAATTATGATGATGTAAGTTCAGAGGAAACGTAAGACATCCTTGTGTAAACAAGGAGTTTTCATAAGAAGCCTCAAAGAACTTGGAAAGAGCTTCCTTGTCTGAGACGTAAAACTATTATTTTGAGACAGGGCATTGGTATTGAAACATTACAATATTTTTCTTTCAAAATTATATTAAAATACCCAATATTGGTGAGTATTCAGCATAGATAAAGCACTATTGTAAATACTTTATATGTGTTAACCTATATGATTCTTGTAAGAACTCTAGAAGATAGATATTGTTATATCCTCCATTTTAGAGATAAATAAATAGAACCACTAAGCATATAATATGGGAGAAGGACCTGGCAATCCACTCCCAAGGCAATCCCAAAATGATCAGCCATTGAAAACCCTATGAGGGTTGCTATGAGTCGGATACTGACTTGACAGCACCTAACAACAACAACATGCATATAATATGACTAAGCTCATAGAGCTAGTAAATGGGAGGGCCAGGATTTGAATCCAGGTTTCTGATTCCAGAGCATACATTCCATCCCATTAAATACAAGGCACTATTCTGATGATTGTTAAACTTTTCCAACTGGAATAAACTTAAAATGCTTCAAATATCCAAGAAACCCTGAATTTTTCTTAAAAACTCCTTTAAAGTACACATGGTTATAACATTTTCTTTCTTCTGGAAGCAAATAGCATTTAACATGACCTCTATTTGGCACCAGGGCTGGAATTTAGCTCAGTTGGTAGAGCGCTGCGCTGCAGTCTCTGAGGTCCCGAGTTCAATTCCCAGCACTGCAAAATGGGAGAAGGGCCTGGCAATCCACTCCCACGGCGATTCTGAAACAGTCAGCCATTGAAAACTCTATGAGGGTTGCCATGAGTCGGACTCGATTCAAAGGCACCTAACAACAACAACGATTTGGCCCCCTGCCCCCTGCTAATGTGCATGGACTGATGCCTTTTCCTTTGTCACCTGCAGAGCATGACCTTGGTAGCTTGGTGTGCCAGCTGAGAGCCCAGAAATGGCAAAAGTAGTACTTGACTTTCTGAAGAAACTGAACCACCACGTATGCTTTGCCATGTCTAAGCACAAGATGACGCATAGCATAATGATAAGCAGTGTTTAATTGTGTGCTGACAAGACTATTATAATTATAATACACTTTTTCTTTTGTATTTTTCTGTTGTTGGAATTGCCTGACTTGTCTAAAATATTCTGTTTTACTCAGCAATGACCCCATTTTCTTGCAAGTTTTTTGGTGACAAACATAATAAATTATATGGGATTTGGTTTTGAAATACTTTTGTTGGAACAAAAACAGGAATTCTTATTTCTCTATACATTTACTGGAAAACAAGGGTCCTCTTGAAATGAATTATATGTGTCTAAATGTTCATATGTTCTAGTCAACTTAATTCTGAAAAACTTAATAAAAAATTGATACTAAGCTGCCTGTATGTGGAGTTTTAGAGAACAGCATATCTTCACAGTGACTCCATATTGTTTATACCAAATCTTTCTCTCTAGCTTGGACAGCTTTTTGGAGATACAAACTCCATGTAGACAGTGTCTATCCATTTAAGTCTGGGTTTTCTAGACTGAACTGCTGTTATCATTTTTGTACTGGCCAATTTCTGTTGTAGGGTACTGTCCTCTGCAATGTAGGGTGTTTAGCAGCACCTCTGGCCTCAGCTCACCTGGTGTTAGAAGCACCACCTGTCCTTTCTATGATGATGATCAAAAATGTCTTCAGAATTTGCAAAAGAACCCTGGGCAATAAAATCATCCCCAATGGAGAACCACTGTTTATATGTTCTGTGACTTTTTGAAAAACAGCAGATACAAAATTAAATTTATATTCCCCTCAACTCTTCTTTAACAGATAGGTAAAAACCATATCTGAGGCAAACTTTACTTCCCTCCTTTGAAGCTGTAGAACTGTTCTATATACTTCAGTTTCCTCATCTACAGAATAAATACTTTGATAAAATCTCCTTCATATGACTGTTGTGAAGAGTAAATGAACTAATAGGTATAAAACACTTTAAATAGTTCCAGGCTTAGTGTGTTTAAGTTAATAAATGTTTGTATTAATAAGCTAATGTTGTTAATTGCTAGCAATAGTCATACAATATGGAAAAAAATCTTCCTTCTTTCCAAAGAATATATGCAGACAATTTTTTTTGTGTGTGTGGTACTGGAGGTTGAACCCAGGGCCTCGCACTTGCATGCTTTGCAACTGTTAGACCACTGAGCTGCACCCACAGCCCTTTTTTTTTTTTACTTTTTGAGAGAGGATCTTGCTAAATTATGCAGACTGCCTCTGGTCTCAAACTTGTGATCCTCCTGCCTCTGCTTCCCGAGTTGCTGGGGTTACAGTCATGTACCACCGTGCCTGGCTATGCAGGTGATTTTTAAAAGAAGATTAACAAGTGACAATAAATACATGAAATAGAGTTCAACATTATTAATAAATACAAAAATGCAAAACAGCATCATAATATTCTAAAATATTAAAATTTGAAATATTTAAAAAATAATATTGATAAGAATATGGCAAAAGGTACATTACTGGTGGAAGAACACGTGGCTCTCTTGTTTCTGGAGGATCATTTAGCAGTATGTATCAGAGCTTTAAAGCATTTGTAGACTCTCACAAATTAAATCTAGCTCTAGAAGTTTATCCTAAGAGAGTAATAGGCTAAAAATTAAAAAAGAAGTATGTTGATTAGTGTTATTATTCTGTTATTTATAATGGCAAAATTAGAAGCAACCTAAAATCTTAATCACAGAGGAATGATGAAATAGCTCACAGTGTATTTATGTCATGCTTGTGTAGGAATCATATTTTCAATATAATATTTTAAAAATTGGGAAAATGCTCCAACCGTAATTCTTGGTTCAGAGTCATTTTGGTTATAGAGGTGTGGATGAGTATACATAGCCATACACCTTTACCATACACCATAGCCATACACCTTTAAAGTTATTCCTGACAGACCCTGCCTATTTTTCTAGTCATTTATTCTCTCGAGGTTTCATTCCAAATTTCTCAACCCCCACATTCTAAGAGATCCTGATACACCAAAAACAAAAGGACATGCATCTTTATTTGAGAAACACATGAAAGATCTTCCAGGGGCTAAGTGAGTGGTGCATTTGCATGATATGAAGACAACGTGGCCCAAAACTACTGACCAGGGCCTCAGCTCTGCTGACTTGCTTACAGTTTCCTTGCTGCTTTGCCCCTCTATGCTTTGATTCACCCACCTGTTTCCTCTAGTTGGAGTGCTTTTCTCCAATTTCTGTTTTTGTGAAGATTTTCTGCTCTAGGAAGCTATCCCTAACCATTACCTATTTCAAGGGTACTTGCTTTGTCCCTCTATACTCTTGTGGCACCACATGCAGATGTGTTTATTCATTCATGTGAGCATCATTCTGCTATTCATTAATTCAACGAATATGACTTGAGCTACTCTTAAAAGCCATATGCTATAGTAAGTGCTGGGCTGGGATTTAACTCAGGTGGTAAAGTGCTGCACTGCAGTCTCTGAGGTCCTGAGTTCAATTCCCAGCACCGCAAAAATGGGAGAAGGACCTGGCAATCCACTCCCAAGGCAATCCCGAAACAGTCAGCCATTGAAAACCCTGTGAGGGTCGCTATGAGTTGGATACCAACTCGACAGCACCTAACAACAACAACAACAATAGTAAGTGTTAACTACTGTTTTCTTGTTGTTCGATACCTTTGATTTGGGTCCAACTCATAGCAACTCTTACCCTGTGTATAATAGAATGAAACATCCACCAACACTGTTCCATCTCTTGTACCATGTCAGTGCTTCTGTGCTATTCATAGGGTTTTCGATGACAGATTGTTTCAGGTTTGTTTTAGGAATGGGCTGCCATATCCTGCCTTCACAGGAGAAATAGAATATTTTTAAAAAATTAAAAATTGTATCTTAAGTGATTTTGATCAAAGACCTCAAAGAAGCAAGTGAGCTAGTAGTAGTAATGCCTGAGAGAAAAAGCATTCTAGAAATAAGAGAACAACATATGTAAAAGTCCTGGAATCACTTAGTATATTTTGGTAACAGAAAAGAGGCTCATGATGCTGGGGCAGACAGAAGAGCAGGCAGAAATGAAAGTAGAATCACATCTGGATGTCAGATCATAAGGACTCCTGAAGTCCATTGTAAAGTTCTTTGGATTTTATGCTAAGTGTGGTTTTAAGTATGCAAGTAGCATAATCTTTTTGATGTTGCCAAACATAAATAAGCAACTTTTGGGCTACTATGTAAAGAAGAAATGTAGGGGCAAAAGTCAAAGCAAGATGATCAGTTAGAATTGTCAGGGTGGTTTAACTAAGAAATGATGGAGACTTGGATGTAGGTGACACAACTAGTGGTGGGTTTGATTTCAGAGATATTTTGAAGGTACAGTTGACAGGATTCAATATTTGGTATGTTGTTGTTAGGTGCTGTCGAGTCGTGTCTGACTCATAGCAACCCTCATAGGGTTTTTAATGGCAGATTGTTTCGGGATTGTTTTGGGAGTGGATTGCCACGTCCTTCTCCTATTTTGTGGTGCTGGGAATCGAACTCAGGACCTCAGAGACTGCAGCGCTGTGCTCTACCTACTGAGCTAAATCCCAGCCCCAATATTTGGCATAGGGTCAAGAAAAAGAGAAGAGTTAAGGATAACTCTTTAGATTTGGGACATGAATAGGATGGACTTTGGTGATATTTGCTGATGTGGTAAACTCTATTTCAAGAGTGTTTAGGAATGAAAACATGTTATTGAGTCTCTAAGGTGTGAGATGCTGATCAGACATCAGTGTGGCAATATTGAGAGGGAATGTTTAGGAGAAGGATCAGAATGGAGATACAAATTTAGGCCTCATCAGCATTGAGACTGTAGTTAATTTTCTGGTACTGATATGCTCAGCAGAGTGTAAGCATAGTCTTTGAAGAAACGAGGTCAGAGGTCTGAACTTTGGTCTCTTTACCATGTAGAGAGTGAAAAGAGAATCCAACAAAAATATTAAGTAGTGGTGGTTGGTGAAATGAGGGGACAAAAGGGCATGGAATATTAGAAGCCGAAGAAAGACAGTGTTGCAAGAAGTGGGAGTGATCATCTGGGTCAGATGCATTAAGAATATGCCACTGGATTATGGAGGTCTTTGCCAAAAGGCTACTTCTATTACAACAATAAGCTGCTAGCGAATTTCAATTTACTTTTCTGTTTCTTCTGTCAAACCAGTGGATCTCAAATGAAGGTGATTTTGCACTCAAAGCAATGTCTGGAGAAACTTTTTATTCTTACAACTGGGGAGGGGGCAGTGCTACTGGCATCTAGTGGGTAGAAGCATGAGATACTGCTAAATATCCTACAACCCATAGACCACCCCCGGCAACAAAAAATTACATGGTCCAAAATGTCAACAATGCTAAATTTGAGGAGTCTTGCATTAAAATTTTGCTTCTTAAACTATCTGCTTAGGCACCCCAGGGTGGACCCAGAGGGCTACTGTGGTCTGTTTTGAAGCTTGAATGGACCTACATCGGCAGTTGTCAAATACTATATGAATTATTAACTCATGGCAGTTCACAGTTTCAAGGTTAGCACTCTTTGGTACCTTTTAATAATATCATATCTTTGCAAAATGCGAATTTTGGAAGCTGCTATGATAAAAAAAATCTATTATTGTGTGAAAATCAGTGTAGAGTAGGAAGCAAAGGCAGCAGTTCCCAACCTGATTCCAAAATTTAAGAAGTTGGGTAATGACAGAGGTGCTAAGTTGTTAGCATGTAAGTAGTGAAGCTTTTGGACTTGACAACTCAAGAAACTCAATTGATAGGTATTTCTTTTGGCCTAGGAGATTTAGTGAAAAAAAAAAATTACTGAGAAGCTAACAGCACCATAAAGGGAAATTTTGGAACTGCTGTCCCAGACTTTAAGTTCCCTGAGAATATTATCAGTACATCATGTCACTAGCACCTGGCACAGAGCCTGGTCTACATGTGAGGTGTAAGATGCCAAACAAACATATGTGTTGAGATTGAAGAAAATTTAACAAATGTAATAAATGTGGAACAAATGAGTGAAAGCAGCACTTGTGCACTGTAATATCAAGGTCATGATGTGGTAGATAGTGAAATTCTACCTATTGGTTCTCTATGCACTATGAAATCACTAATGTTGTTGGGTGCCATCGAGTCATGTCCAACTCATAGCAACCCTCATAGGTTTTCAATGGCAGATTGTTTCAGGATTGCCTTGGGAGTGGGTTGCCACATCCTTTTCCCATTTTTGTGGTGCTGGGAATTGAACTTGGGACCTCAGAGACTGCAGAGCAGCGCTCTACCACGCTCTACCAACTGAGCTAAATCCCGGCCCCATGAGATCACTAAACATCACTGTATTTATACATGGTTAAGTTAAGACAGGAAGGAAATAAAGCTTGACTTTCTTATTCTTTGGCTTGTGAGTCTCTGGACTAAAATTCTTAAGTTTAGTGCTTGTGAGTTTACCTTGTCAGATTACATTAATGATTTTTTTTTACCAATATGGATTTCTTTTCTCACTTATATTATGAATAGTGGAAAAAACTGCAATCATATTTTGAAGGAATGGTTTTAATATGTCCTAAATTTTGGGCTGCTGTTTTTTGTTTTTTGTTTTGTTTTGTTTTGGTTTGGTTTTTTGCAGTACTTTGTGGTTGAACCCAGGGCCTCACAGATACTTTGCAAGTGCTTTACTACTGGGCTGCATCCCCAGCCCATTTTTTACTTTTCATTTTGAGTAAGGATCTCAGTTACACAGGATTTCTCTAGCCTCGAACTCACAATGGTCCTGCCTCTGCCTCTGGAGTGGCTGGGATTACAGGTGTGGGCCACTGTGACCACCTGCTTTTCTTCCTGTCCTTTTCACCAAGCACTCCATGCACTTGCCTAAAGATTAAATTTTAAGTAAAACAAGAATCGATTCCACATAAGAATATGATTTCAGAGTATAAATTTACAGAAACACTCTTGATGTAGTGGCAAAAAATTAGCTTTTGGATATGAATCAGCAGCCTCAGCAACCCACCCTCACTGGGGGACATCCTTTCAATCTCTTTGCCTCTTAGTTTTGTCACATGTAAACTTGGAATAAAAACTCTTAAAAGTTGTTATGAGGATTAGACTTGTGAACTCATGACAAGTGTCTAGCATAGTACCTGACACCAAAGGATGTGTTCAATAAATTACAGCTTCTCTTTCAACCTGACAATCCTGGCACCTTCCTTCTCTTTTCTCTTTATTTGTCATTCTCTTCATCTTCCCTTTGACTTTTGACACCTAGGATGAAGCTTATATAGCCTTACCATTTAAAAATAGACAACTTTTAGTTTTGCTGGTATTCTATGTGGTATGGCATTTCCCCTCGTTTAGTGAAACTACTATCGACATCAGAAGAATAAACATCGATCAAAAGTTCCTCAGCAGGGTCAGATGTGGGGAATTGCTGAGTCCCAGAGGCCCATTAAAGTGAAACTTTTATTCATTATATATTCACTGGCCTAGCCCAGTTGTTATAATCAGTCCATAAGAATTTGAGATCATAGATCTTATGTTGTTGTTAGGTGCCTTCAAGTCATGTCTGACTCATAGCGACCCTCATAGGGTTTTCAATGGCTGTTTCGGGATTGCCTAGGGAGTGGATTGCCATACCCCTCTCCCATTTTTGTGGTGTTGGGAATTGAACTCGGGACTTCAGAGACTGCAGAGCAGCGCTCTACCAACTAAGTCAAATCCCAACCATAGATCTTATTGTTGTTGTTGTTGTTGTTGTTGTTAGGTGCTGTCGAATTGGTATCCGACTCATAGTGACCCTCATAGGGTTTTCAATGGCTGTTTCAGGATTGCCTTGGGAGTGGATTACCAGATCCTTCTCCCATTTTTGTGGTGCTGGGAATTGAACTCAGGACCTCAGAGACTGCAGCACAGCACTCTACCAACTGAGCTAAGTCCCAGCCCTATAGATCTTATAGATAATCATATTTCAAGGTAGTCAGAAAAGTTAAATTTCTATAATAGTTTTAACTGCTACCTATACTTTTTAGTGGGGCTGGGATTTAGCTTAGTTGGTAGAGCGCTGCTGTGCAAAGTCTGAGATCCCAAGCTAGATTCCCAGCACCACAAAAATGAGAGAAGGATATGGCAATCCACTCCCGAAACAATCCCAAAACAATCAGCCATTGAAAACTCTGAGGGTTGCTATGAGTCAGGCATGAATGGACGGCATTGAACAACAACAACAACAACAACATACTTTTTAGTAGAGCTGCTGAGATGCAGTGTGCCTATAAAACCTGCAGACTTGCCTTCCTTAGCTCAGTTGGCCATATATTAGCCCTGATCAAAATTGTGCTGGTTGCTCTCTGCACATTTCCCCTTCTACTCTGTTTTCCAGGGGTCTTGTTCTGGCAAATCTCATTTTCCAGGCCCCTTTGCCAATGGTTTCTCTCTTAGGTTCTGCAATGAGAATGACTGGATGGGTATTGAAGGATAGATGGAGAAGCTGTGGTTCCTGCCCTACCTGTACTCTGTACCTCTTTCTCTCTTAGGTGCCCCACCCACCATGGTCATAACATCTGCAGTGGCTCCATGTCCTTCCACTACATGAGTGGACAATGCGTTTTCTCCATTGTCCCAGAGCCATTCTCACAGCTACCCTTCGTAGGCAGTTAGGGTGGCACCTTGGTAACCTTCCATGTTTTTGGGTCCTTCCTGCTAGACTCAGCTTCTAGGTTCTACTATACCATATCCTCTCTCTATCCCTTTGATCCTACAGGTGGTCACACTGAGGAAATCTTCAGATAACTTCACCTTAGTTTGTCTTCTCTCTGTTCTAAGACCTCTTCAGCTGATTTTGCTAAATTAATTTTATAAACTATTGAAGTAGCTTTGGGAGTTCTAACTCCCTGACTGGACTTTGACTGAAACAATGATATGGGTGATATTTCTGCAACTAGTGACAATCACCAGTGTGTTAGACAGACTAGAAGACCTAACATTCCAAAAAAATTTAGGAAAAACAGAGGGACTTGAATTCCACTCACAAATATGTAGTTAACATTGCTAAGACAGACAAGTCTCATTTTGTGACAAAGAATTGATATAAGTACTTATATCTAAATGGGTGTGAGGTATAGGTCATAAACACTAAGAAAGCAAGTTTGATTTCAGTAAAATAGAAACTCTTGTTGAAACTTAGAAATATATTAACAGGAAATGCATTGCTACATATTCTACCATGTGTCAAGGCAACAAGGTTTGACCCAGAGGCTTTTGTTCCATTGATATAAAAACTGAGAGTGGGTGTAGAGGGGCAAGGTATAGGTTTGTAATAATATATACTATGTAGACCTTTGTAGTGGGTATAAACAAGTGAATCTAGAATATATATTTACATATGCCGAATTTTTATTTAAATTTTTTCTGAAGAAGCAGAGAAAGATTAGACAGAGAACACGAGTGGACAATGACAAACTAAGGGAGAATAACAAAAAAAGAATTTTTTCAATCATTTAAGTATAATTGCATCAGTTGTATAATAGGTTTCTTATGTGTGCATCTTTGGTAAGTGTTTATAATGAGTCTACAGCCATACTACCCTGGCATCTGATCTTGTCAGATCTGGGATACTATGCAGGGTCCAGTCTGGTCCAGTACTTGGATGGGTAACCACCTAGAAATACTGGGTGCTGTAATCCTGAGAGAAGGATCTGGCAGCCCACTCCCAAAACAACCAGCCATCAAAAACCCTATGAATAGCAGGGAAGCACTGACAATAGGAACAAATATGGCACAATGTCCAGTAGTGTTTCATCTGTTGCTAATAGGGTTGCTATGAGTTAAACTTGATACCACCAAACAACAACAAACAATATGAATCCACATGTAACCTTGAGTATACACAAAAGCAACATGTTTGTAAACTATACTTATGACAAGGAATATAACTAGAAACCATAAATAACTCTTAATAGTATGATAGCCTGGCACAGTGGCACAAACACCTTTAATCCCCACAACTTAGGAGGCAGAGGCAGGAGGATCATGAATTCCAGGCCAGAGGCAGCCTGTGTAACTTAGCAAGACCCTGTTTCAAGATAAAATACATAAATGGGCTGGGGGTACAGCCCAGTCACAGAGCACTTGCAAAGTAGTTTGAGGCCCTGGGTTCAACCCCCAAGTACCATTCCCCCCGCCAAAAAAAAAAAGTCAATGGTAAAATAACTAAGCAAAGCAATAAGAATATGGGTAACAATATTAAGAGATATTTCATTGAGGAGGGTATATGAAGTGCAAATAAGCACATGCAAAAATATTAAGCCTGATTCAACATTGTTGTTGTTGTTGTTAGGTGCTGTCGAATCGGTATCCGACTCATAGTGACCCTCTGTACAACCCAGGTCCTTCTCCCAGATTCAACATTAGGTAAATGATATTAAAACCACACTGAAATATCAACGTATACCCATTTGGATAACTAAAATTAAAAATAATGACCATACCAAATTCTGTCTAGGATACAGAGAATTGGATTATTCATACATTTTTGAAGGGAGTGTAAAATGATACTGCTATTCTGGAGAAGTTTTTACTGCGTATTAGAAAACAAAGAAGTATATTTAGCATGTTGTTGTTGTTGTTGTTAGGTGCCGTGGAGTCGGTATCCGACTCATAGCGACCCTCTGCACAACAGGGGAAACACTATTGTCAGTGCTTCTCTGCTGTTCATAGGGTTTTCAATGGCAGATTGATTCCTGGGAGGGGGTTGCCAGGTCCTTCTCCTAAGCCTACAGCTTCTGATGTTCCCAGGTGGTCTCCCATCCAGGTACTAACCAGGCCCGACCCTGCTTAGCTTCCAAGATCTGACGGGATCTGATGCCACAGGGCTACAGCTGCAGGCATATTTAGCATATGACCTAGCAAATGCTAGCAAACTTCTGGGAAATTAACCTATGATAGTTAAAAATTATGTCCACACACAAAAATAACTAATCACAATTGTTCATTGGGTCTTTACTTGCAATAGTTCAAAACCATAAATTGTCCCTGAATAGGTGAATACTTATAAAAATTATGCGTACATCCATCCATACCATGGAATACTGAGTAGCAAAGAAAGTGAATGGATTTTTGATGGAAGCAACAGCTTGGGTGGATGTCAAGGGCATTATGGACGTTCACGTAGCTTGTGAGAGAGTGAAAGGGGTAAAAGAGGACTCCAAGGATTTTGGCTTGAGCCTCCAGATGGATATTGTAACCAATAACCAGTATGCAGAAGACGATAAGCACATGAAGCAAGTTTGAGGGGGGAAATCAATTCTTTAGACAAGGTAACTTTGCCACATTCTTTGGACCTACAAGCAGACATTTCTTGGAGGCACAGAGTAAGTGACTTTGGAGTTCAGGAGAGAGGTCCAGATTGGAAATATGTAGTTGAGAGTTACCAACCCATAGGGATATTTATTGTGATGTTACATGACATCACCAACGAAGTAACTACAGATAGAAAAGATGACCATGGAGTAAACCTGAGGAAGCCTCAGAGTTAAAAGGTCAAGATGAAGAGAAGGAGCCAGCAAACAAAATCAAGAAGTAGCAGTTACTAGGTAGGAGGAAATATAAGAGTGTCCTGTCCTCTAAATCAAGTGAAAAACAGCATAAAAAGGATCCAGTTACTAAAATTTATCTGTTATCATCAGTAAAAGTGGGTGTGATGTGATTCAATATTTTGCTGTACCCCTATTCTATTTTTATACTGGCAAACAAGGTTATTTTTTGTTCAGAACTTACCCTGCTGAGAAAAAGTAGGCTTATTTTTATGGCTCAAATTTCAAATAATCAACATTGTCTTAAGTTGTTTTAAGAACTAGGTTTGGTGTTAATACTTATTTCTGTGGTGATTCTATGTTTATTAAACCCATTATTATAACAGATGATGGTGTGATATGTTAACAAGATGCTCATGACAATTATTCTAAGAGACTAAACTGAAGCATATTTTATGTGTAAATGCTTTAGGAAAAATTAAGCTTATTTTTATTATGATTCTTCTTGTTAGGTACCATCAAGTCAGGTCCTAGTCATAGCAACGCTCATAGGGTTTTCAATGGCTGATTGTTTCGGGGTTGTTTTGGGAGTCATATCCTTCTTCTGTTTTTTGCAGTGCTAGAGATCGAACCCAGGGCCTCAGAGAGAGCAGGATAGCACTCTACCAACTGAGCTAAACCCCAGCCCCATTTATTATAATTGTATTTGTTATTATTAACATCTTTTATAAGTGACAGTTTTGTCCTCATTTTCTTGTGTGTCTGTGCATTTGAAAAGATTATGAGCATTTGACCTAGAATTATCAAATAATCCTTTGTAATAACTCTGACTCAATTTTATGCAGGAATTTATTTCAAGCAGTGACTAATATATGGAAGTAAACTTCTTGTTTATTTTTCCATATATTTTATTTAGTATCAAGCAACTTATACAACACCACCAACATATACCAAGTACATGTCAAATTATAGATGAAAATGTAAATAATTAGGGTAGTAATTTTGTGATCTTGGAAAATGACTAGATTTTCAGTTTTTCTTTTTTCCTTTTTTGAATATGCAGAATATTTAGAAATTAATTTATATGTATTTTGTGTGTATTTGTCTTCTCTTTTGCTTGTTTTCTAGACTCAGGCTTCTGAGTTGCCACCTAATGAGTAGGCTTTACAGTACCCACAATTTAATGCAACAAAGTTAAAAAAAAAAACCTTAAAAAAATACACCATAAACCAAATGAACAGGGCTGCTGAGAAGACTGAGCTGAAAAAACACAAGCTTCCCTTTTCAGAGACTGTTCCAAACTAAGCAGAAGCTGCTTCTTTATTTCAGGGAAGGGAAAATAATGACTAGGTTTTCTTTATTTTTCTGGTGAGAGTTTAGCTGCTCCTTCCATTTGGCATATTCTCCCACTTCTTTTATTGGAATGAGGCTGTAACTCCAGGTATGGCATTCTCTACCACATTGTATATTTTCTTTACCACAATATATATACTCTGATCTATGTTTACCAATGTAGATATTTAGTTTTTCCCTGAGATGTTTAAAAAGAAAGGATTCAAAGAAATTCAACAGCTATCCTGGAGGTACAACCTGTTTTGGGCATTTAAGTGTGTGTATGTGTTTGTAGAGTTATCATCAAGGAGAAAATTATTTTCCCAGATGCCATTACGTTAATAGAAATTGCTAATATGCACATGCTTGAAGCCCATTTCTAATCCAAATGACCTGGCAGGGAGTTATTTTCAAGTCTAGTTGACTTAACTCTCTGAATCTTTTCTCCAACTATCTCCATCTTTTGAACTGGACCATTTGAAAGAGAATAGCTCTCCCCAAAAAGTCATCCTTGGAGCATTGTGTGCACTTTTGTATGTGTGTGCATACAGTGTATAAACTATTGTATGTTTTGGCATGGCCCAAGTCAGCAGGAAGGCTCCAGGGTTCAGGCTGCTTTCATCCTCTGTTCACCCTCACAACCTTCCTGTTTTACGATAATTCTGAAACCTAATGCTCCTGCTCCTTTTAACTCAGAACTGTGTTTATTTGCCTGTGGCCTGTTTTATTGTAAAGTAAAAATCTTAAGAATCTTATGGTTTGGGGGTGCTTTTCTCCCCAAGAACAGTATGATTGTCTTAAAGGCTAAATTACTCTGCTTTAATAGTGTGTAAAGATTCAGTAAAAAATAAATCATGGTGGTTTTGTTTTAAGAAGAAACTTTTAAAGGTAATACATGCTGCAGACTTCAAAAAGTCCAATAAAACAATTAAGAACAAACTGTACTGTGTGAATTTATCATTTTCTTCTGTACATTCCATAGTGAGGTAAATCTTAAACCTTAGAAGATGATGCTTTAGTTCCAGGTGACCACAGGTGGGGGATTTGAATTACTATTATTTAAAAATAAATTTTTACAGATCTTCAATATCTGTAAGAACTTTTCCCCATGTGACAACTGATGGTATTAAAGCTGATGTACTTTCTCTGCCAATGTAAATGATTAGATAGGTAACTGCCACTGATTTTACTTCAACAGCTGGTAAATGTAGCTTTCCTAGTAATTTCCTAGTAATGCCCCTCATGGTGATGCACAGAATATACTGGAGTAAATAACCAGAGAGTTGGTGAAATTTTTGGAACATTGTACTTATTTTTGAAATTTTATAAGTTTGTTCTTTCTTTCGTTCGTTCTTTCTCTCTTTCTTTCTTTGTTTCTTTCTCTTTCTTTCTGTCTTTTCATTTTTCTTTTTTCAGTACTGAGGGTTTGAATCCAGGGCCTCGTGCATGCTCAGCAAGTGCTCTGCTATTGAGGAACCTCACCTGCTTTTTCGATTTTTTGTTTTGACATAGGGGTCTCACTGTGTTGCAAAGGCTGTTTCTGGCCTCAAACTCACAATCCTCTTCCTTCAACTCCCAAATCCCTGGGATTACAGACATGCACCATGGTGCCTGGCTACTAATTTTCATATTAATTTACCAAGTGATTTTCACTATATGCTTATTATATACCATGCATCCATGTATTCTAGGTGGGGTGATGGTAACACATGCCTAAAATATCATCTTTGTCCTCAAGGAATTTATACTTTGGCTTAGTATTTCCTATGAAGGGAGAATGGGACATCACTGGCATTTTAGGTGGGACAATTCTTTTCTTGTGTGTATTTTTTTTCCATACATTTCTGTAAGTGGAATTTCCCTGGCCCCTGTCCAGTGACTATTAGTAGCACTATTTTCTGACTCTAAAAATATTTTCATATATTAGTCAAATGTCTCCTAGAGAAGCTGTTAGCTACACCCCTTTCTCCTGAAAAGAGTTGGAAGAGCTGAAATATACATTGCACAGATAGGAAATGATTTATAATTTATACTACTACATTGTTAGTGCTTCCAGTATGTCATGAACTTTCTCTCTTCTCAGACTGGGTGGATGATTTCTAACTTTGTTCTTATAGATCCTTAGGTATACATCATTGTGCTCTAGCATTCTATTGACATCATCAGTTATGGATTTATTATAGCAGCTCAATAAATTATGTTTACTGAAAACAGGAATTATCTTTCTTACATGGTTAATTTTGTATACATTGTACATGATCAGTTACCTGACATGAACCTTACAGATAAATGATGGAGGCCCATAAAGTTGTATAATTTTATTTCTTTTGACATCAAGTTAAAATTACATTCAAAGGTCTCCTTTAACTTTTAGCTTTACTCATCCTGAACACATTTTCATGCTCTGCTGTTGGAAATGTAATGTGGTATCAATGCTTTTTGAAAGTCATTTGGCAGTAGGTATCAGGAGATTTACAAGTTCATGGCATTTGATTCATTAATTCCATTTCTGAGAATCCCTCCTAAGGAAACAATTCTAATTATAGAAAAAGCTTTATACTCAAAAGTCTCTATTTTGGAACTGTTAATAAGAGCAAAAAATTAGGAGGGCTTAAACAAATCTGGATACTAGAAATAGGAACTTTGCTGATTATTGGCAAACCATTCTAATGGATAATATTGGGACAATTGTAGAAAATCAGGTGAGAATATGGTATGACTAAAAAAGATAGGGTGAAATTATTCTGAAACATGAAGGTTGAAGTTACTTGCTCTGAAAAATAATGCAAAATAATTTTATACAAAATAATATGAATGTGTTATCTCATTTTCATACACATATACACACAAACACACACACACACACACACACACACATATATATATATATAGACAAAAAAGATCCAACAAGATGTATAAGATTTTATAGTGGTAACTGTTGAGTATTGAGAAGCGATTTTTATATATTTAAATTTTTATTTGTATTTCCTAATTTTCTACAAAACCCATTACACAGGTGTAATGCTAAAGCATTTTAAAAGGAAATAGATAATTATAAACAATTTAAATGTTCATTAATAACATTTGGTCAAAACAATTATCATGAATCTACATCCCAGGTTATTTCATTATGTTTAAAGATAGCATCTGTGAGAAACTTTGATAGCATGGTAAAATGTGTCTATTTCAATATTCCATGAAAAGAGCAAGATGGGAAACTTTTTGCATAAGTTGATTTCATTATGTATATATTTTTAAAGTAGATCTCATAGTGATTGTCTCTAGGTGGTACAATCCTGGAATGTTCTTTTTCTTCTCTTATTTGTGTTTGATTGTTTTCTATACGGACTATAAAATAACATTTTTTTCTTAGTACTGGAGGCTTTAACTTAGGGTCTCACACATGCTAGGCAAGTATTCTACCACTGACCTGCACCCTTATCCCTTTTTAATTTTTTTTTTTTAATTTTGGAGACAGGGTCTCACTAAACTGTGAAGGCTACCTCTTATGATCAACTTTCAATTTTCCTGCTTCAGCCTTCCTAGTGATTAGAATTACAGGCCTGCACCACAGCACCCAACTATAATAGAGTTTTAATTGGAGAAAATATATGTCATCAAAAATTCTACTAGAAGAGCTCTAGTGTATGTTCCAAAAGTTTATTGTCACAGGCTTTTCAAAAAGCTTATCACTGAAAATCATGGCTGTGTTTAAATAAAAGCAATGCTTCATACTAAAGGGGATTATACTGTCTTCTGTACCAATAGAGAAAGAAACCTCAAACTTCTTATAGGTGAAAATGGTACCAAAGATTTGTGTGACTTCAGCATAAATACAGTGGTGCTATGGTTTGGATATGGTTTGTTTTTCAAAGGCTCACTTGGTAATATAATGGTACTGAGCAATAGTGAGACATTTAAGAAGTGGGAATAGTGGTAGGTAAATAGATTATGGAAGCACCACCATCAGAAGGGACTAATGCTGTCATTAAGGGATTGGAGTACTTACCAAGAGAGAGGCTCTTGTTGTTGTTAGGTGCCGTCTAGTTGGTATCAGACTCATAGCAACGCTATGTTCAACAAATGAAACACTATTGTACTTCACTGCTATTCATAGGGTTTTCAATGGCTGATTGTTTTTTGGGGGGAGTGGGTTACCGGGTCCCTCTCCCAAACCTACAGCACCTGGTGTTCCCAGGCAGCCTCCCATCCAAGTACTAACCAGATCTGACCCTGCTTAGCTTTGGAGATCTGATGGGATCAGATGCCACAGTGCTATGGTGGCAGGCACCATGAGGGTAGGTTGTTATATAGTGAGACAATCTCACATATTTGGCTTCTTCTGCAGACACTGCTTGCTAGTCTCAAATGCACTCCTGCCATGCAATGCCATCTATTATGTTATAGCACAGCATGAGGCCCTCACCAGATGTGGCTCCCTGAGCTTGAACTTTTCAGCTTCTAGACCCATGAACAAAATAAACCCTTTTTAATTTACATGTTACTCAGATTTGTGTATTTTGTTATGCAACACAAAATAGACTAAGACAGGTGAATTCCTTAATAGTACTTTTCAGTAAATTATTAATTTACTTTTTCATTCCAAAGTTGTCCATTGAGATGAGTTTGGGTGGTAGGGATTTAGAAAGAAATATAGAGTAATACCTAAAATTCACAATTATTTTACCTTTTGGATAAAACTTATAAAAAGATAAATTTTCTTATGACATCAATATCATATGTGATTAAAAGTCCAAAGTGAGTTTACTAAGCAGTATATATTGCATGTCCAGATGTTCTCTCAGTTTTAATTAGGTTCCCTTATTTCTGTCTCATTCCAGTGTTGAAGTTAGCAGCCAAATAACACATATGGAAAAATCTTCCTCTCTCTGGAAGTAAAGTGAATATTTTAAAATTTACTGTCACTTATCTTAATATTTAACTCAATAAAACTTCTGTTTCTCAGTGTTTCCCCCACACATTTTCATATGTCTGTTAAATTTATGGTAATGCTACATAATTCCACAGAAAACTAAATGAATTCTACCTCATTTAGAATAGTTTTAAGGGTAATGTGATAAGTTATTCTTTGAAGTAATTAAATATATGTAATAAGTATTGCTTGACTGCTTATTAGCTTAGCCAGTCTTATGGAAAGTTTAGAAAGCTATTAATTTAACTATTTACTTAGAAGGTTGCTGGATATCCTTTCATGAGAAAATCTACCTGGTCATAGTTTATTAGGGAAACCACTAGACTCAGGAAGAATTTTTAAAGGATCTCATTAGCATTTTAGTTTAAGCTAAGAGAAAAGATCCCATACTAAAATTCCCAGATACTTTAGAAATGGTATGATTGCAGTCATTTTTAAAG
The DNA here is from genome assembly GCA_007922755.1 of Pedetes capensis. NCBI lineage: Eukaryota > Metazoa > Chordata > Mammalia > Rodentia > Pedetidae > Pedetes > Pedetes capensis. The sequence goes on from VMDO01005627.1 coordinate 30,793, forward strand.
CTAGAAGGAGCTATTTTGGAATTCTGTTAGTTCAACATTCTGGATCTATTCTCCACATATTGACTAAAAATGTAAAAAGCAGATGTAGGTCAAAGGAGATTTTGTAAACACTTTTGGTGTTTTATCCAGGGGCTTTGACTATTTTAAACATTTATATCTAACCTAAGGGCTGGGATTTAGCTCAGTTGGTAGAGTTCTGCACTGCAGTCTCTAAGGACCTGAGTTCAATTCCCAGCACCTCAAAAATGGGAGAAGGGCCTGGCAATCCACTCCCAAGGCAATCCCAAAACAGTCAGCCATTGAAAACCCTATGACGGTCACTATGAGTTGGATACCGACTTGATGGCACCTAACAACAACAATAAACATCTAACCTAAATTTTTCTGATGTTTTAAAATCATCTCTTTCTAAACTTTTTATTACAACTGCAAACAAAAATATAATTCTTATGCTTGTTCTTCATTTATGTACTTGTACCTGTTTTGTCTATATTACACAGAGATAGAAACATAGCATTTCATGAAAGATGAATATCATGAAGAAGACACAGAAGATGTTAATAGGCATTTCTTCTAGGAGTAGTAGTAGGAGGTAAGGAGTAAGAAAGAGGGATTTTGACCTTCCACGTTATTTCTTGTAATTCTGAAATGTTTTGTTGTGAACATATTAGTACTTTTATAATTTAAAACAAAACGATAAATATTTTATTTATCTATATACTAATTATAGATTTACATTAGGCTTTTGGTATTTTAGGAGCTTAATAAATATTTAGTAAAATTTCACCATTCACTTACTTTTATTTTTACAATTAACCTATGAGCTGCTGGACTTAAGGGAATCTATCATTTACAAGTTTTTAACAATATGTGACAAATAAATAAGCACAAGCACCTGAAACATTTTTAAAACTGTTCAAAGAGTGTTCTTATATTTGATACACATTGGTCTGCAAATTCAGAAAGCATTTCTTTTTATTAAATAAGGTGAGAGAATTTTTCATGCAATCAGTCATCTTTTCTGACCAATCATTATTAATGACTCGTGTTATGTTCTATATATTTCATTTTAGGAATCCTCAGAAAACATGCTCATTTATTTCTACTGCTAAAAATAATTATTGGGCTGAGGTTTAACTCAGTTGGTAGAATGTTGCTTTGCACTCCCTAAGGCCCTGAATTTGATCCTCAGCACTGCAAAAATGGGAGAAGGACATGGCAGCCCCACAGAACAATCCCAACATAATCCCAGAACAATACCAAAACAATCAGCCATTGAAAACCATACAAATAGCAGTGAAGCACTGACATAGTGTCCAGCATGGCACAGTGCTGGGGAGTGATTAGTTCTCCTGCACATAGGTTACAATGGTTTGGACCTGAATTGATGGCAGCTAACAACAACAACAAAAATAAACACACCAATTTATTCCTAAATATAGTATATTTCCAGTTATTGACATTTCTTTCACAGGCTGTGATTAAGTGCAGGAATTGCAGGGAAATAAGAGGTGACAAGAACAATGATCCCAGGCCTTTGTCCTACCAAGGTTGTCTAAAAGTCATATAGTCTTTCAAGACTGCATTTCACTAAATCTAGACACTGTATTCTACAGATGTGGAAACTGAGGCTGTGGTTGGACTTATACACTAACATTTTGTTCTCCTATGCCAATATGGTACAAAGAGTTAGTCCCTCTTTGGCTAATTTAATTCACACAATTATTGTAACTTTTATATTAATTATGTGGGTTTTGTAATGTGCCACAGAAAACCAGGGCTAGGGTTTAGCTCAGTTGATAGAGTACTGCTGCACACTCTCTGAGGACCCAGGTTCAATCCCCAGCATTGCAAAAATGGGAGAAGGCCGTGGCAGCCCACTCTTGAAACAATCCCGGAAAACAATCAGCCATCAAAAACCCTATGTGGGTCATTGTGAAATGGATCTGACTTGACAGCACCTATCCACAATAATAGAAGACCCACTTTATTTTTGATCTGCTCACTCAAACTAGTCCTGCACACTGGGGATGAATTGTAGTCTGCATGTTTTTTCTGCCTGCAGCTGTACCACTGTGGTGTCCAGTCCCATCAGATCTCAGAAGCTAAGCAGGGTCGGACCTGGTTAGTACTGGGATGGTAAATCACCTGGGAACACCAGGTGCTGTAGGTTGGGAGAAGGACCCCACAACCCACTCTTAAAAACAATCAGCCAATTGAAAACCTTATGAGTAACATAGAAGCACTGACAATACTGTTTCACCTGCTGTAGGTAGGGCCACAATGAGTCAGGCACTGACTCAAGGGCACCTAACAACAACAATGTCTTCTCTGATCATATTCAGGTAGTTTAGTCTTCAAGGCACCTTATCCTTAGATGGCTTCAGTTCAGTAATGTTCAGTGTCACAATTACACTTCATTCAAAAGTTAAAAGTTGCTCATTTTCCCTAGCTCAGGCCAGGTGTCTGGATAACCTTGAAATAAAAGGAGAGTCTGGGCCAGCTTCACTATTTTCCCCAGCATTGTCTTTTGCCCCTCTTCTCCAGCTTGATAAAAGTTGGTGAAATGGTGAAACAGGAAGAACAAATAAGGAGGTAGAAAATGGATTATTTATTGAGCGAGCTGATACCCCTGAGTTAGGACTAATAATTAAAGCTGGCTCTTTGTCTGATGGGTGCTTCTCAGGATTGGATCACCTGCAATTTCCTGAACTAAGAGAAATAATGTCTTGTTCAACTTAGTACATCGCTTAGTGTTTTGTTGTTCAATGCAGTGACTGGTGCATAGTAAATGGTGTGAATTTCTCAAGTGAATTACTGGCCAGTTTCACTTTCTTTTTCATGGTGGATGGTATTAATGTATATACTTCTGGTATACTCCTGCTGAAGTCTCCTATGTATCCCCCATGGGAAGATCCTGAGACAGTCTCAAGTCAGGAGTGTCATTCTTCTTTGCTGCTAGACCATTTCTGGTCCACATTAATGCACACTTTACAACTGTTCTTAGGTTTGCCACATTTTCCCAGGTGGGTTCTTCCTCATCTTTCATATTCAACCTTTAGATTTCTCAAGCTTTATCAGAAACCAATCCACCACAACTCCAAAAGTTCAGGAAACATATCAGTCTCTCCAAGTGTATTCTTTGAAGTCCTTCTCACTAATCTGAAGGTGAGGGTCAAGCAAGCCTTACAATATCACTAAGGTGGAAGCAGAAGGAGATATGGAGCACATTGACAATTCTCTCTTAAGAAATTCTCCATTTCTTTTCTCCAAACCCTTGGCCAGTTTTACTGCAGCTCTTTTATACTTGTGAGTGTTGAAGCACCAGGGACCGCATGCTGGTTTTCAATTCTCTTTCCATCCTGCATAGGTGGTCCAGATTGTGGAAATAGTTGTAACTACTTTACTGGGGCTTTAGCCAAATAGAAAACAACCATTTAGCTACAACTTTCAAGATATTACATTGCTATCTTAGTATAATTTATGAGATACTTTTTACACTCAAATATCACATTCTAAGATCTCTCACCCTATCTGTCTACCCTATCTGTATATATATCTCATATATGTGTATCTCATACACACACATATCACACACACACACACACACACACACACACACACACACACGTGTTGTTGCTAGATGCCTTCAAGTTATGTCTGACTCATAGTGACCCTCATAGGGTTTTCAATGGCTGATGGTTTGGGGATTATTTTGGTAGTGGACTGCCACATCCTTCTCCCATTTTGGTGTCTCTCTCTCTCTCTCTCTCTCTATATATATATATATATATGTGTGTGTGTGTGTGTGTGTGTGTGTGTGTGTGTGTGTCTTGGAAGCAATAGTCTTGGCTACACTAAATAAATGGAAGTTTGTTATTGTTGTTAGGTACCATAGAGTTGGATCTGACTCACAGTGACCCTTAGTACAACAGAATGAAACACTACTCAACACTGTGCCATGCACATGATCTTATTATGTTTGAGCCCTTTGCTGCAGCCATTATATTTCTTCTCATTTTGAGTCATCACACATCAGCAAATGGAGGTTGCAGGGGCTTTGCTCTGTTCCCATCGTTAAGGAAGGTTAACGCTACTTTAAAGAGGCAACTCTTCCCTAGTCATTTCTTGAATGTTTTCCAGCTTAGGGGGGCTCATTTCCAGTCACTATATTTGACAGTGCTTCTCTGCTAATCATAGGGCTGGCTAGCTGGCTTTCTTTCTCTCTCTCTCTCTCTTTCTTTCTTTCTTTCTTTCTGTTCTTTATTTTGTGCTACTGGGGTTGAACCCAGGGCCTCACGCTTGCATGCTTTGCAAGTGCTGTGCCACTGAACTGCACCCTCAGCACATTTTTACTTTTTGAGACAGGGTCTCATTAAATTACGCAGACTACCTTTGGTCTCGAACTTGCGATCCTCCTGCCTCCACCTCCCATGTCGCTGGGATTACAGGCGTGCTCCACCATGCCCGGCTATTCATAGAGTTTTCAATGGTTAATTGTTTCAGGAGTTGGCCACTGGGTCCTTGTCCCTAGTCTGTCTTAGTCTGGAAGCCCAACTGAATCCTGTCCACCACAGGTGGCCTTGCTGGTATCTAAAATATTGGTGACAATATTGTTGTCTGGTGATGCTTTCAGCATCACAGCAACATGCAAGCCCACACAGCATAATAAGCTGATAGACATGTGGGAGAAATACAAGCTTAGATACTAAAAATGAACCAAGTTGACTCAAATTTTAAGTTCTTCCTGTGTTTATTTATATTGATTATTCCTTCACTTGAATAGATAATATATAACATGATATGAAACCTAAAATATACAAAAGAATATATAATAACAAGTACATCTTCCTTCTGCTCTAGTATCTCGCTCTCTGTCCAAAGTTCAAACAGTTTATTAGTTATTTTATGGTTCTTTTTCTTATGGTCATTTTATGGATCTTATGGTTTGAAATCTCAACATTCATACAGATTAATTGATAGAAAATAGTTTTTTTATGGTTATTTTATGGTTCTTATGGTTTGAAATCTCAACACTCATACAGATAATTGATAGAAAATAGTTTTTTGACTGGGCTCAGACTGACTTGACTTACCTTTCCATGTATATTATCTGTCAACTGAGAGATACTGGACATGGGACATAAATAAACCTTGCTAAACCTTGGTGTTTTGTCCATGAAGTGGAAATTATAATAAAAAGACCTCACAAAGTAGTGAAAAATGAGATAGATTTTAAGAGATTAGTATAGTTTTTCTAATAGAATAGTCACTCAATGGATATTAACTTTTAAAATCTCAGACTTATTATTCCATAAATTTAGCCTGTGCTTCCTCCCCACCCTCGACACTAGGCCCGTCTGCCATCAGCACCCTCTGTGTACTTCATGATGCTTGCTTTCCTGCATATACCCAGCTCCAAAACCTTGCTGGGCAATGTGTGCCCATGGTGACCTGTGCACGTGTCTGATATAGCACTTCCTCACTGTAATAGTTGAATTTTTTTTTCTCAACTTGGTGTTTTGTTTATTGTTTTGCTACTCAATGCAGTGATTGGCACATATGTGAATGGTATGTATTTGTTGAATGAGTGAATGCACAAATTAAACCACCTCACTGAGGGCCCATTTTATTTTGTTAGAGGGGAAATGGTTAGAGTTGAAGTATGTTGATGTTTTGGGAATTGTGGGGACCAAACAAAGAACTAGCTCACTTAGAGTCAGACAAGGAATATTATTTTGGTAGAAAGAAAGAGGTTGTTGGTGGGTGTGGTGATGCATGCCTGTAATCTTAGTACTCAGGATATTGAAGTAGAAAGATTGTGAGTTCAAGGTGAGCCTTGGCTGCATATTAAGACACTGTCGCAAAAAGGAGAGGTGGAGGAGAGAGAGAGGAAAAGATTTTGTGTGTGCGTGTGTGTGTGTGTGTGTCTGTGTGTCTGTGTGTTAAAGAGAAGGCAGAGGTGAAGATGGAAGACCATGGAAGTCAGATGCACATTTAGATATTTGCTTAGACTGCACTCTGTCCTGTCCTTTGCTTCAGGTATTAGAAAGTGGCTAATTGGTTAAGGCACCTGCTGTTGCTATATGGTGTATCAGTTAGCCCCAGAAATCTGGGGGATAAATAAGGAACAAGAAAATGAACCATTTTGTGTCTCTCTTGAAAGATTTCTTGCCTTGGTTAAAGGTGGAGTAGTTTTTTGTGGTGGCATGTTATGTCTGTGCCTTCTCAAGTGCTATTCTGAAATGGGCTGGTAACATTATGTATTAAGTAAAAATGTAACCTAAACAGCTTGGACAAGAGCACTAAGGCATTGATAACTTTCACTGAACATTCTTTAAAATTTCTAAAAGAAATACTGGATAACGTTTCTCAAGTGAGAATCTTTTATATTTTTGAAGTGAAGAAATCATTTTATTCTATGTTAAGCTTTTGTTATTTCTACATCCCAGTACATGTAAATAATTAGGTTATTTTAACTGCTTCATTAAGAAATCATAAAATTCACCCACTTTCAGTATACAAGTCAATGTTTTTTAGTATATCCACATTATCGCACAATGATCACCACAATCTGGTCTCTGAGTAACTTTTTTTCACACTAGAAGAAAGTCCATACCCATGTAATCAGGTATCATTTCTCTTTTCTTCTTCCTAACTATAGACAATCAGTAATCTACCTTTTATCCATATAAATTTACCTCTTTGGGACATTTGGGATAAATGGAAGCATACAATGTGTGATCTTTTGTGACTTTGTTCACTTAGCATAATGTCTTCAAGGTTTCATCGACCTTGTGGCATATGTCAGTGCTTCATTTGTTTTGGTTGTTGCTGAATGATATTTCATTGTATGGGTATACAACATTTATTTATGTTTTTCTAAGTTGATAGATATTTGGATTGTTTTACCTTTTGGCGAGTATGATTAATACTACTATGAACATTCATGCACAAGTTTTTGTATACATGTCTTCTCATTTCTGTTGTCTATACCTGGAAATGGAATTGCTAGCTCTTAAGTGTTTGCCAATAGTTGTTATAGTCTTCTTTTGAGTATAACCATTCTAGTGTATATTAAATGGTATCTCATGATAATTGCTATTTGCATTGTCTTGAAGACTAATAATCTTCTCAAGTGTTGATTGGTCATTTGTATATCTTATATGGAGGAAAGTCTTTTCAGGTTCTTTGCCTATTTTTACTTGGATTGTTTGTATTTTGTTGTTGAGATGTAAGAGCTTGCTTTATATATGTTGTATAGACAGATATGTAGGGCTGGGATTTAGCTCAGTTGGTAGAGTGCCACTTTATGGCCCCTGAGGCCCTTGATTTGATCCCCAGCACCTCAAAAATGGGAGAAGGACATGGCAATCCACTCCCAAAGCAATCCCGAAACAATCAGTTATTGAAAACTGTATGAGGGTTGCTATGAGTCAGGCACAACTCAAGGGCACCTAACAACAAGAAGACAGATATATAATTGACAATTATTTTCTTCCATTCTGTGGGCTGATCAAATCATATTCAACAAAATATTTTAATTTTGATGCAATCCAATTTATATGTTTTCTTTTTGTCACTTGTGCTATTGGTTTTTAAATTAGACTTACTCCTATGCTTTTTATAAAGGTTTTATAGTTTTGGTTCTTAACATATTGGTTTGTGATCTATTTTGAATTAATTTTTTATATGTATGTTTATCTAGTTGTCTTAGTATCATTTGTTATAAATATTGCCTTTTCCACATTGAATTGTTAACACTCCTTTCTAAAATCAAATGACCATAAATGTAAAGTTTTATTTCTAGATTCTAAAATCTGTTTCATTGATCTATACATCTGTCCTTATGCTGCCTTGTTGTCTTCATTATTATACCTTTGTAGTAAGTTTTGAAGTCAGGAATTTTAAATCTTCTTTTTTTGTTGTTGTTCTTCTAGATGGTTTTGACTATTCTGGGTCCCTTTCATTTCATCTTTTCAATTTCTGGAGAAACAATACATGAAATTCTGATAGGGATTGTATTGAATTTCTGGATCAGTTTGGGAAAGATTGCTATTTCAATATTATCTATGAACCTGGAGCCTACAGCCGTAGCACTATGGCATAGGATCCTGTCAGATCTCAGAAGCTAAGCAGGGTTTGGCCTGGTTAGTAATTGGATGGGAGACTGCCTGGGAACACCAGGGGCTGTAGACTTGGGGGAATGACCCAGCAACCCACTTCCAAAAATCAATCCACCATTGAAAACCCTATAAATAGTGGAGAAGCATTGACAATAGTGTTTCGCCTGTTGTACATAGGGTCACTATGAGTCAGACACCAACTAAATGGTACCTAACAACAACAATGGGCTGGGATTTAGCTCAGTTGGTAGAGTGCTGCACTGCAGTCTCTGAGGTCCCGAGTTCAATTCCCAGCACCGCAAAAATGGGAGAAGGACCTGGCAATCCACTCCCAAGACCATCATGAAACAGCCATTGAAAACCCTATGAGGGTCACTATGAGTCGGATATCGACTTGACGGCACCTAACAACAACAACAACAAACAACAACAATGAACATGGAACACTTACATTCATTTAAATCTCCTTTAATTTGTGTCCATGATATTTTATTATTTAAATGTACAAGTGTTGCACTACTGTTATTAAATTTATGCCTAAGAATTTTATTCTCTTTAATATAAATCATGTTTTATTGACCTGTTACTTAGTGTGATCATGTTACTTATAAAAACTTCTCAAGAATTTCTAAATATTTTATGATAGACTTTTGTACAGCTAGAAAACATTGTGATAGTCAAGAAAATAATTTGTCATTTATGTGCTCTCATTTTATTCTTAAATGGTCTTGTCTCTTTAAGAAAAAAAAATTTATCTTTTGCTTTCTGATTTTAATAAGCTCAATATTGTCATAATAGTGTGATTGTAGTCTATGTCACGGATTTGTAAAAAGGATTCTTATTTGGTTTACTCAATTGATCTTCTAATCTTTCTGAGAATACTTTGAAAATGCCGCTTAAATTTCATCCTTTTCTTCACATTGGATCTGTGTTTGGTAGGACTAATTATTCAGTGGTTCTCTTCTTTTGTTGTTGTTTTTTTTATGTATTTTGGTTGTTTCCTCAGCCTCCAGCCTCTAATATCTTATATTCAGAAGGATTTCTTTTAACTCCTCCAGACAGGATTCATTTTTCTTATATCTGTGATGTCACAAGGTATTTAAGGTACTTAGCACAGAATTCTTCATGAACAAAACTCATAAAAAGCATAAATGATCTATTCAAATCACTTGTTGTTGTTGTTGTTAGGTGCCGTCCAGTCAGTATCTGACTCATACCGACCCTCATAGGGTTTTCAGTGGCTGACTGTTTTGGGATTGCCTTGGGAGTGGATTGCCAGGTCCTTCTCCTGTTTTTGCAGTGCTGGGAATTGAACTCGGGACCTCAGAGACTGCAGCGCAGCGCTCTACCAATTGTGCTAAATCCCAGCCCATTCAAATCACTAGTGTGGCCTTTTTCATATTCTCCACCTTTTGTATGTTTTCTTTTCATATCTTTCTTTAGACGTCCCACTTCCTGCTTAGATGATAAATATTTTTAATAACAGTGACTATGATCCTCACCTTTGTATTTTCAGTGCCTATAGTTGGGATCTAAGAACTCAATAAAATTGCAAAACTACAATTGATTTTTAAAAGTCCATGATTATAAACTCATTAGTGTGTCCTGCTTTTATGTCTCTTAAGGTATAGATAGTACTAACTTGGTGTGAGATTTATTGATAAATAAGAAACTACTTTTTTAGGTTTAAAACAGTCTTTTATTTGTTTGACTTATCTACCCATGTTAAACTCCAAAATATTATTTAAAAAAAGATAAAAGAAAACTGTTTCTGGATTTAAGCAATCAGAAGAATGCTTGCCCTGTGTGCCCTGAGGCCCTGGGTTCTATACCTAGCACTGTAAAAATGGGAGAAGGACCTGGCCACCCACTCCCTAAACAATCCCCAGAGAATCAGCCATTGAAAACCCTATGGATAGCAGAGAAATGCTGACATAGTGCCTTGTGTGGCACAGTGTCAGGGAGTTTCCTTCTGTTGTACATAGGGTCACTATGAGTTGGATCCAACTCTATAACACCTAACAACAACGGCAACAAGCTAAGTGAAATAAGTGATCAAATCCAATGAACAAAAAGAAATAGAAGATGTCAGTTTTTAAAAACATTTTAAAAATATTTTTCAAACTCAATAATTACATTGTTGTACAATATTTCTGTTCTTTTCAATTGTTTTGTTTCACATGTTTATAATGGTCATTGGGTCTCTATTCTTGTTTCATTTTGTTAAGATACTACTTCTGTACTAATATTTTATCAAAAGAAATTGAATTACTAGCAAAGTACTTAAAATTTCAATTTTATATCTTTTTTCTATCAATCATAGCAAGTACCCTTCTCCAGAACATTATTTTAAGTTCATTTTTGGGTTTTCATTTTTCTTCTGCATTCCTATATCATTTTAAACTGTAAAACATGAAACTATGATTATATGGATCATGTCTTAGTTTCCTTTGGATCTCAAATATCTGGGTTTGTTGTTGTTAGATGCCATCGAATCAGGTCTAACTCATAGTGACCCTATGTACAACAGAATGAAACACTCCCCAACACTGTGCCAAGCCCTGCACTACGTCAGTGCTTCTCTGCTAAAAATAGAGTTTTCAAAGGCTGATTGTTTGGGGATTTCTTCAGGAATGGAATGCCATGTCCTCCCATTTTTGCAGTGCTGAGGAATTGAACCCAGTGCCTGAGAGAACACAGAGCAGCACTCTACCAACTGACCTAAACCTGAATAAATGTATTTTTAAAAGTATCCTGTGGTTTATTTACCATATAATTTAAAATTGAGAATCTAAATATTTTCCAAAGGAAGGAGAATTTCTGAGAGTATATTTTTTCTTAGCATCTTAATATCCAAATTCCACTTGCTTACAAGATGACTTAATCAGCACCATATCAGAGACAGCTTGCTGTGTTTATCCTTGTTAGTTGGGCCAGCATATGTCCAAAACAGTTGGAATGAGAAAAACAGCATTGACTTGCAGCCAAATTAGAGATGGAGGGAGAAAGAATTCTTTAGCTATTGAACAGGATTAACTGCTTTGGGCAGTGTTGGGTACTTCTGTAGCAATAAAAAAAGGACAGGGAATCATTTCAGCCAAATAAGAAAAAATAGGTCCACATTGAAGTATGTAAAGGTGCTGAAATAATAAAGTTAGTTACCTTGCTTTAACTTTATTTATATAAGCCTCTGGAAGTCAGAATCTTTCTATGTTAACAAAAAAAGAATTGTATGATATCTGTAATATATATTTATAATATATATATATATATATATATATATATATATATATATATATATATATATATATTTCTCTCTCTTGTCCTTGTGACTTTAGTTGGCTTTGTTATTTCTAATTCTTGGAAATTTTCTGTTTCTTTATTAAGTAATGTGGGAGCCCTTGAATATTCATCACATTTCATATGATGAGAATAATATTTCTGATCTTTTTCAAATTGAATATTGTATTGCTTTGTAGTAAAACATATTAAATGAGGAAAATATTCTTTTCATAAATAATTAAAACATAGATATTTTGTGCATTATACCCTCCTGATAATCAACACTTGTAGAATAAGATATATTTTCAGTGAAACAGAGAATGGAGCTGGGTGTTATGTGCACAATTGTAATCCCTGTACTTGGAGGCAGAGGCAGGAAGATCACATAGCAAGTTCACAGCCAGCCTGAGCTAGGGATGTAGCTCCATGGTGAAATGTTTGCCTAGCACAAGCTGGATCTTGGGTTCAATTTCTAGTGCTACCAAAGAAAATTATTTTTCAGAGAATAGAAAGTAATGTTTTTCTGTTTGTAATGAAGGGTTGAGAAGTATCCAAATACCACAATTCAGAGATAAAACAATTTTGACCATAATCAAGTTTTAAATTTCACATACAGCCTTGCAGTAGGCAATATTTAATTAGGTAAAGCTTTTCCTGAGGAGTTTCCACATTCCTATATTGGATTCTCTGTCATTTCTTATTTGGTGGGAGTCCCTCTTCTTCCCTCATAGGACCATTTGCTAACTCTCTGGTGAGAACCTGTTTCATTATTATTGCTTTACCCAAATAGGTCAATGAAGGCTAGCAGTAATAGTCTCTCATGAAATACTTCCTGATGGAGAACAAAAAATAAAATAATACACATATAGTATGCATAATTTTGAATGGATAAGGACAAGTCTTGGCATGATAGAGAGCCTCATTAATTACTACTTCAGCCTTTTTGTTTTATTTGCTTTATATATGAGGAACCCAACACCCATGGAAGTGGAGCAGTTAAGACTAGAACTGCAAACTCATTCATATGCTGTTTTTCCTATTGACAAGATATTGGACATTAGCCAACAATTGAGAGAAGATTGATAGATACATTAATTAATTCATTTCTTGAGAGAATTAAGACAAAGACTTGGTTTTAGTTGGATGTTACTGTAAAGTTTGGTGAAAACATGTTTGGCACAGCATTTAATGAAGCTGGGCTTCTACCCTAACACCTGGAGGTGACCGTGCACAGAGGGGTGTTATCAAGTATCAACTCATCCCTCAGGTCAAGTATGTCAGGTCTCTTCCTCTTTGCTAAAGATGAATTTTTCTAAAGAAGTACATTAGTCATTTATGCAAATGGACATCTGCTATGCCAGCCCCACCTGCTCTCTAGACATGCCCAGAAATTTCTGAACCTTAGCTATGACTGTATCCTCTATTTTGCCAAATTTACCTTGGGGAAAATAAGCCTAACTGCACTGCCTACATAAATGTAATGGAGACATACCTAAGGTAGTGGGCTGAATTTTATTGCTGATCTCAGAGATCACAGGGAATTCTATCTCTGTGCTTCTTCCATCCTACCAAGTGAGGAAATCTGAATAACTTGAATGATCCCTCCACATGTGTATTTCTCTTAGGATAGAGAGAAATACCGTCTATTTTTGTTCTCTTTAACTGTGACAATATTCATCTTATTTTTTCAATTTCAAGGATTGCATATTCTAAATTATTGATATAAAGCAACTTTTTTAAAAACTAGAACTTAAAATTTTATGTAAAATTGAGCTCTCAAGCTGGTGAATATTCCAGGAGTCTCATTCAAATTATATCATGAATTCCTTGGAAAATAATTAGAAGCCATTGGGTTCAGAATGGCTTTGCTAAATTCTATGATTAAGATGCATTTCTTATGGATTTGAGTTACATTAACTTAGAATTACATTAATATCTGGAACATTTGGGTAACTATCCTTTTCCATCCTTTTTTCCTTACAATGCTTAACTACCAGAACTATTTTGTTTAAGGCACCAAATTGCTTTATTGGTTTGGCTACAGACCTATGACTAGGATGTAATATTCAACCTTGTAGTACTATTATTGCAGCTTTGAGGTACATATGAGGGTTCTTTAAAGCCTCAAAGTTTTAAAATATTTATTACAAATGAAATCAACCTATGCATTATTAACAAAATTTAGATGTCAAATAAGCACAATATTGTTAAATTTCCAAACATTTATTTGCTAAAGTCATGCAAGTGCTAATTTCTATAGGATATACTGGCCTTTTTAATGCATGTGTGTATTCGTATATGTGTGTGTGTAATGTAGCAACTGTGATACACTTTGGAATAGTCTTTTATTAAGGAAGATTTAATTGAACAAGCATTTGTTCTATACCTAACTTTTTGCAAGGTGTAAATTGCAAAAAAAAAAATTAGTTTTTTACCGTGCTTTAAAATAAACAAGATAGAAAAGTAGCACTTAAAATAATATTGTATATGCGACATTGACAAAGTTACTCCAACCTGTCTGTTGCTCATTATTCTCTCATAAAATGGGAGTCATAAGGTTACTGTATTCAATGAGAAAATCCATGCAAAAAATCATAGCTAGTGCTCACCATATATTCCTTTTTAAAAAAATCATCACTCTTCTTTGTATGTTTGTTTTCTAGTTAACTGCTTCATATGAAGAGCAAGCAGTAAAGTCCAGAATACATACAGTAACCTTATGGAAATACTTGGAGCTCTTTTTCCATGGTGTTTTCCTTGTCATCATATTGTTTCCTAATTGTGTCTTATTTTAGATGAAATAATGGATAATTTTAACATTTTACATTAAACCAGTAAGGTAGTAGAAGAGCCTGGAAATTTAATTGTCACAGGAGATGTTCCAGTGTGGTAGAATAAAAATTGGCCATAGATTCTTTACAAGTTCTTTCTGTCAAGGGCAGGTGATAAATATTTTAGATTTTGCAGGCTATATTACTCTGTGACACTCAACTCTGACTTTGTAGTACAAAAGCAGCTATAGACAACACAGGAATGTCTATGTTCCAGTAAAACCTTATTTGTAAACCAAAACCTGAATTTCATATAATTTTCATGTTGTTGTTGTTGTTTAGGTGCTGTCGAGTCAGTATCCGACCCATAGCGACCCTCATAGGGTTTTCAATGGCTGTTTCGGGATTGCCTTGGGTGTGGATTGCCAGGCCCTGCTCCCATTTTTGCGATGCTGGGAATTGAATATGTCATGAAATATTTTGTTTCATTTTTTTTCACAATTTTCCCTTAGCCATTTAAAATGTAAAAATCTTTCTTAGGTTATAGGCTACAAAAAAATCAGAAGACAGGCTGGACTTGCCCCATGAGCAATAGTTTGCTGATCCTTGCCCTATAGAGTTCTGTTTCATTTTAATACTTTCTGTAATTTCTTATACAGTTGTGGGTTTAGAGATTCTACTTGAAACTGCAAGCCTATCATTTGAAGGCTATGTTTGCAATATTCAGATGTATTCTATAATGCTGACTATTGTCTCAATATAGGCTAGTTTTATAAACAGACACTGAGTTCCACCAGAAATAAAAATTTTAATGACAGCTTATTTTAAAAGAAGCCACATGAAATATTAACACATTTTCTTATGCCAAATTATGTATGTCTTTAGTTAATGCACAGATATATGTCTGTATATTTGAAAAAATTCATTTTTCTGACAGCTCCAATTTATTTTTGAGGTAAGTTATTCTGTTTATTAAGTTACAGCCATTAATTCTGTATTACAATGCACAGGAAATCATGAACCAAAATAAAGCACTGCAATAAGAAAAAAAATGTACCACTGTAGTCTAACCTGTCAAATCTTTTCTCACACTGTCAAGAAGCGGCTGTGTCTTGCTTTTGTGTTACTACTTTCTTTCTTTAATTAAAAATAATCTAAAAATTTATGAAGGACACAACTCTCTTTAACACTGTTTACAGTTAATTCTGTATTTCCATTCCTGAAATAATCTAGTGGGATACAATAGTTAATCAAGTACCAAAGATGACTTCATTATTAGGCAGTATTTTTCTCTCAGTAAATTCATAGACTGGACAGTATGGACATTGTGAATCTGAGAGGAAATTGTCTAGATCCAACAGAATTTTGTACAGCTAAAAGAGAAGAGTGAAATCATAAATTTGGAATTCTTAGGTACAGAATGTCTGCAGATGTACCACTGTGGCATCTGATCCCATCAGATATTGGAAGCTAAGCAGGGTCAGACGTGTTTAGTACTTGGATGGGAAACTACCTTGGAACAACAGGTGCTGTAGGCTTGGGAGAAGGACCTGGAAACTCACTCCCAAGAAACAATCAGCCATTGAAAACCCTATGAATAGCAGAGAAGCACTAATAATTGTATTTCTCCTGTTGTATATAGGGTCACTATGAGTCAGGCACCGAGTCCAGGACACTTAAAAACAAGGTACAGAATGACTGCTTGAAAAGAACATTGAAACACCTGTTAAGAAAAACGTACCAGACTCACCTGAAAATATATAAATGTGTCAAAATATGGAGAAATGTATTCATTTACACATATTTCTAGGGAATATGTTGACAGTTATAGGTAAATAGTTACCTTCACCTCTAAAAATAAAAATATATAATATTTAACAAAAACTTTTCAGTCTTATTTATACAAAGGCATATTCTAAAGTGTGCAAACAAGATTGAATGCCTATTTTGTAAACTAAAGAAGAATCAGAATGGAGTAGTTAAGATCTTGGATTTTGGAGCTGGATAGTATGTTTTAATTCCTGTTTTATCTGTTGGTATCTGTGACTAAGTTCCTCTGTGGCTTACCTTTTCCTCATCTGTAAGTGAGAATCATAATCATGTCCACTAAACAGGTTAGCAGCGAGCACAACCTCATACTGTTGTAAAGGTCAAATGAAGTAACACTTACTTTGTAAAGCATTCAGAGCAGTAGTTGGTACATTGTAAGTGCTTTATTAGTGTTGGCTTCATCATTTACATAATATAAACTACTCTCCAACCAACATTATGCCATTATACTTTGTCTTTGCCCAAGTTTGAAAAGACAAATTTGTAATCTGCATAGGGAAGTCACATTTTATTAGAATGCTTTAGTTCTGAAAACTCACATATTTTGAAACTCATATCCAAAATTCTTCCTGACAAAAGATAGTTGTTAGCTTCATCATTTACATAATATAAACTACTCTCCAACCAACATTATGCCATTATACTTTGTCTTTGCCCAAGTTTGAAAAGACAAATTTGTAATCTGCATAGGGAAGTCACATTTTATTAGAATGCTTTAGTTCTGAAAACTCACATATTTTGAAACTCATATCCAAAATTCTTCCTGACAAAAGATAGTTGTTATTTCTATTTACAAGCAAAAGTGGTGCCACCATGTGGCAATAACATAAACATCACTGCCAATCCAATTAGCCTGGTGAGGTTTGGAATTATGCAACATTAGAGGAATTGTTGTGTTTTAATATTTACTCTCTTCCTAAGTTTTGTATACAGAGTATAAATTTATCAATTATTTTTGATTCAGAATTTTTAAATTTTTACAATTCCAATTCTTATAAAATAAGAACTCATTGTTCTTTGAAAAAACAGAAATGTGATTTGCCCCTGATTTGAACTTAGCAAAATAAACAAAGAAGTAATACCCTGAGAGCAGTGATTTTTCAAACTGAGTTCTAGGGATCATGGATTACCAAGGGAAGATATAGGGAAGGAAGTCAGTGGATAGGACACTGTTTCCTCCTGATCTCCAAAACATTTGCATTCTTGCTGATTTTACATGTTGGTATCCATTAAGACATTATTTGAAGAGCGTGTCCATCTGTTTAAAGAAATATTTTCGCTTTTTAAAACCCAGTGCAGTTCTATGCTAAACAGCTCTAGTGGGACTCTGTGACTTTTTGTTTTGTTATGTTTCTGTAATAGAGCTTTCCTTGGAATTTAGAAAACTGAGTTCTGGAGGAAAAATAAAATGCACTGTTTAAAGTGCTATTTCCATTCTGTAGGATTGAAAAGCCTGCAGCTGTAGCCCTGTGGCATCCGATCCCATCAGATCTCGGAAGCTAAGCAGGGTTGGGCCTGGTTAGTACCTGGATGGGAGACCGCCTGGGAACACCAGAAGCTGTAGGTTTGGGAGAAGGACCTGGCAACCCCCTCCCAAAAATCAATCAGCCATTGAAAACCCTATGAACAGCAGAGAAGCACTGACAATAGTGTTTCCCTTGTTGTACAGAGGGTCGCTATGAGTTGGATGCCGACTCGACAGCACCTAACAACAACAAGAAGGATTGAAAAAAAAGACAAAGAATAGAATTTCTGAATCAAAGAGGAAAAGAAGTGAGATACCATGCCCAACGTTTCTGCTCATTTTCTCCTACTTTTCCTGAATATTTTAATGTATGTTGTTTTCTCAAATATATTAAACATTGACACCTTCAGAAAATATTGGCCTATTTTGTACTGGTTCAACGTAATTGTTTTTTGCTAGCAGGACAAAAAACCCAATACAACTCTTTTTTCTCTATCAAAATAGCACTTGGTGATGTGCTTTTTATGAATAAGGTTTCTTGATAGAAAAAGGCAAATATGTGCTTTGAAAAGTTTATTTGCCAAAAATACAAGTACTTGCTGTTGACAGAGTGCTGGTAGGGAGAGTATCTACTAAGGGTCATTATTTAACCAATATTTTTTAAAGTTATCTTACTTGCAAAATGATATGTACTAGGTCTGGGGTTACAAGGGAATCCTCTGCCTCTAATATTAGGTTTCCACAAGACAGAAGTTTTGTTAGCCATTTGCAAAGAACAACAAATTAATATTTGTCTGTAAATTAGAAGAAAATATAAGTTATAGAAAAAATACAGGGAAAGGGGTAGTTTGTCCCATGTTCATTGTAGTCCATTTATGCTAGATCTCTGATGAGAATTTTTATTTATGGCTGAATAAATAACTCTTTTAGATTAATACTTCTGTCTTATGTTTTAAAACACTAAAACTTCTATTCAAGTTTCATTTGCAGACAACTCTTTATTTTAGATTAACTTTTATCTCAAATTACAAAATAATACAAATTAGGTTCTTAGTTCCTGTTACCTTAAAAGCCACATAAATTTCTCTGATTTTGTTTCCATAGTGCAAGAGGCTCAATGAAGCTTTTACTCAGTTCTCAAATAATAAAAAACTAACGTCGCAATACTTTCAAACTAAGTATGTATTACAGATTACTTGGCAATTCATGTTTGTGTTATGGTTTGTTATGACTTCTTAATTCAAAAGCATATTTGCAGAGAGGGAGTTTGAAATAAGTAATTCAAAATAGCATAAGCTTTGATTAAAAAGTTAGCTTGCTTTAACTTAAATGTTGATATTTCAAGGCCTACTGATATTTTAGTCATTTGTGGTGATTTTTGTTTCCTGTTCAGACCCCTGGGAAATAAGAGAATAGTAAATCAAAGCCCAGATTGCCTTCTACATTTATTTTCTTTTAATTTATGCCATATATTAGAACACTTGAAGAAACTAAAGACATTTATGACTCGAACAAAATCATTACAAGGGAGAATTGTGTTTCTGATCTAACCAATTTACATAATTCTTATAAAAATTATCTTTTCAATATTTGATAATATACTAATTGTTTTTATTCCATGATGATGCTATCATAAATATTAATATTGGAAAATCATCTTAGGAATATTTGCATTGCTAAAGTGAAATTTGAGCAGTATTGTTATCAAACTGAGGCTATATTACTTTTTTCCCTATTTCCCATTTTTTATGTTAGGCAAATTGAAATTTATTAATTTAATTTTCCAGAGAAAAATTGTATCTTCCAAGACTACATTTTAATGAAGAACCTTAGGTGGAGAGCATTCAGTATCTTTAAAAAAAATCAACTGGTGGTTATCTTAAGTAAAATATTGGAGAATTTTGGTTAAATAATTTGAAGATGATTTATGTTTAATATTTATTAATTTAATCCTTTATCTTTCAAATTGGTGGTTTGAAAATTATTGTAGTTTTCCAGTTTGGATGTAATATTCTAATAATTCAACATGGGGTAGTCATCCATGAATTAGGCATTATTGTTTAGATAATTCAGGGTGAGGCCTATAATTGGTGGTCTGTACTGAGACACACATCATGAATGGGCAATTTTATTTTCTTTTGTGCTCTCCTGCCCCACTTTGATGATTGCTACATGTCAACACATTGAGTTTTAAGACACATATTTGAGTCTAGAAAATGGAAAATGGCACCTTGGGTGAAAAACCTTCTGAGATTGTTTTCAAGTACTTATTCATTATTGTCAAAATAATTGATATTTAATATTCAATATTACTATTCACTTACCAATAGTTTAAGTAATAAAGTAGTGTGTATCTGGAACTCAGTCAAAAAACTTAACAAATTGTTGCTTTAGAATTTTAATTGGGTATGTGTACATGTGAACATATGCAAATGTGTGTGTGTGCTTCTATTTTATTTCCATAATGTTCTTGTGACTGTTGTCCATTCATTTATTCATTCATTGATTTCAGGCATGCACTGAGACCTTACTAGGTTTTTGTGACTGGAGTAGGCACTGAAAGTGTAGTCTATGCTCTCCCTCGAGACCGACATCAAGTCTTGGAGAGTGGCAGGTCAAGGAAAAAAAGGAAAACTCTCCACAGGATGTATTGACATAGTGTCTGCAACCATGAGCTTAAACATAAATAAGATCATGTGCCTGGCACAGAGTTGGGGAGTGTTTTGTTCTGCGGTACATAGAGTTGCTGTGAGTCAGACCTGAGTCAACAGCACCTAACAACAACACACTTTCTCAGAATGCAAGACAGTGAAGATGTTAAACAAATGTTGTGAAAAGAATTACAAAGTTTAATGGGAAAATTCAATAAAGACTCAGAAAGACATCCTACATTAAGCTACATTTTAGCCAAGATAATAAAGAGTCACCATAGAAAAATGGTTGGGGCTAGGAGAAAGTTTTAAGAGAGAATACATATGGAGAGCCTCTGACATTTTGGAGAATAAGGTGCATTTAAGGAAATGAAGGAAGATCGGAGTGGCTCAAGTGAAGGGAGGATAGGTGATGTTTGGCTGGAAATAGGCAGAAAAGTGCACTGTGGGGAAACAGGTCAGTACTGTGAAAGACTGAGGCTCCCTTGGTAGTGGTAGGTGGAGATAGGTAGTGGAGGTGGTAGTGGGAGAGTGGCAGAGGACTGGTTCAGTGAAACAGACAATGGAGAGGTATGATGACTTCAAAAAATATTTAAGGGGAGAGAAGCTCATTCCTGTGATTGAAATGGATGGATAGTGAACAGAGTAAACAGGAGACCAGAGAGTCAAATGTCCTTGCCATGTTTCTCTTATGTTTGCAATGTTAATGACAAAGGGTACTGAGGAAATGAATAGGAGACAGTTGGCTGCAGAGTGCCCATGGTACACTCCTGGAATCCATGTTTTCTTTATGCCTTTCTCCTGCTTTAAAACATCTGATGTCACTCAGTGCTCTCAAAAGAAGATAAGGGACTCATACCATATTTTATCTCACTCCTCACACTAGGTCATCAGATTTGGTAAGGGAATAGACTCAGAGGCTACCACAGGGTGAAAAGCTTATCTTCTAGCCTGGTGCTGGTGGCTACAGCTTTTGCTGCACTGCTTGCTTTGCAAAATAACTATTTCCTCCCTGTTTTTTTTTTGTTTGTTGTTGTTTGTTTGTTTTGTTTGTTTGGTTGGTTGGTTTTTACCTTTGATACTACCTGTGCCCAGTATGGTTCATTCACAACAGGCCATCTCTAGTTACTTTCTTCCTGTCCTTTGTCCATCTTTTTTATTCAGGGTTAAACCCAGGCCTCATGCATGCTAAGTGAGCACTATACCACTGAGCCACATCCCTAACCTCCTACCCCCAACTTCTTGCCTTTTTTAATGGCACAGGGATGGCCAGGCAAACCTGTTTTTTTCTTACTCCACCTGGAATAATCAGTGATTTTCTTTTTTAAGAAAAAGTCCCTGTGATGAATAACATAGTATATTATTTGCAGTTATGTGTCCATCTCCTCCTCCCTCCTGTCCTCAGAACCTCATTATCCTCTCTCACTCTGCCCAACCCCATATTATAGGTACCTCACTGTGAGCTCCCGTGAGGAGGGACTACATTATACTTCTCATTTTTATTTTCATATATTTGACAGAGTCATACAATATACTAAAAAAAAAGTTTGTTGAATTAAATTGATTTGTTTGTTGAATTAAAGGAAGGAAAACATCTAGGCGAGAAACAGTGTAAAAGGCATGAATGGAAACTGTAAGAGACTGGGGTTAGCTTCTGAAAGCTATCGGGAAGTCAGCCTGGAAAAGTAGAGTGAAAGCTGTCTGTGGTGACTATTGTTTGGCAAACTGTGTGTCAGAACACCAAATCCGTAATGCATAATGTGGACTGGAAGAAAGAGATTAAAAAACAGACTTGTTAAAAAAGTCATCGCAGGCACTGGCCACCCCCAACCTGCTCATAGACTATGAGGAGCTAGAGTCTCATAGGTCCCTTTCCCAGAGTGCTCTGCAAGAAGAAAGAGCAGATTCTGGGGCTTGTGGGTATTTTGTGACTCTGGAGCCTAAACAGAAAAATGATGACATCCACAGAATGATAGAAAAGTGACAGGTTTCTCTGGATGGTAGCACTGCCTGATTCACAGACCCCCTTTTCAGCAAGCAATGTTGAATACATGTCTTGGCCTGTTGTCCATGATGACCATTTCACGTCTGGCAGTCTAGTGGAAAGCAACAGTACTGGGTGCCAGCCATAAGCTTCCCCTTAGTGGATTCTGGGCCCTCTAAAATGGAAAAGGTCCCTGCTTTTGGTTTTCTGTCACCCTCCTCAGTAGCTTTGCTTTGTAGAGCAGCTCATAGGCCCTTCCCACATTAGGATGTATAGGGGCCAGGTCCAATCCCCCTTCATGGCATCTCAGAATGGCTGGCAGCTGTGGATCCAAGGCCAAATTCATGATCAGACGAGAGGATCTGGCTCCTTTGGGGCCATTGGTATGGTGATCGGCATAAGCAATGGCAAAAAGTGGCTGCGAAACTAGAATCCTGAAATCCCCAAAGGGTAGGTGTTTTACCAGAGCAAGCTGTCTAAGGTTCTTAAGGGTATATCACACATGAAGTGGTATGATCAGGATAAAGAATACAATGTTCTATGATGTGCATAGATCTTCCTCCCAGTCCTCAAGACATTTTCAATTTCTATTCACAATGAGGGCTGGGATTTAGCTCAGTTGGTAGAGCGCTGTGCTGCAGTCTCTCAGGTCCTGAGTTCAATTCCCAGCACCGCAAAAATGGGAGAAGGGCCTGGCAACCCACTCCCAAGGCAATCCCGAAACAGTCAGCTATTGAAAACCCTATGAGGTTCACTATGAGTCAGATACCGACTCGACGGCACCTAACAACAACAACAACAACATTCACAATGAAGAGTGCACTCAGGCTAGCTGACCAAATGACCAGTAGAATTGCATATGTGCATACAAAGAGTTTGATTTATAGTGACTTTGAAAAACAGGTAAGTTCCTAGTTGATATTGAGTATTGCTATAAGAAGTTAAATTTGGTTTGGCCAAAAAGTATAGAAATAAGAGGAAAAGCAACACACCACAGAGAGAAGATAATCTCTCCGGCACTACATGATAAGCTAGTGTCAGTGCACATCTTGGTACTGATCAGAGTTTCCAAGATGACATTGTATCATAAGGTGTCATGTTGCTATAATTTATTAGAACCAGCCTGCCATGGTAGAGACAAGTCTGCAACAAATAAACAGATATATAAAAAAAGTTAATGATAGAAAATGTCTACTCCTATTGAAGTTTTATATAAGGAGTTTCTTGCAGAATTAGTCATATATTTAAACTGTTGTTCTGGGGTATACCCTGAGGGATCTCTGATTTTGTGTATATGAGATAGCTATTCCACATTCTTTTCCAGACCCAGAATTAGTAATACTAAACATGTATTTGATTGGATGATGTTAAAGCTGAAAACAGCACAGCAGGCAGCCTCCCTCAGTGAACAAAGTTAGGAAACCCAGCTCTCATAGGTTTCTGTGGACAAAAGGAGGAATAGAAAAAGCAGCAGAGATGATCCAAGTAACATTTTTCTCACTCTAAATCTAAGAATTTTTTAGTTCACGTCTACTTGCCAGTAGTTATGGACAGCTATTCTTCCATATAAAGAACTTAAGTCTGAATTGGCTCTGGCCAGCATTGTTGATACTGTATTCTGAGTTGTAGCCTCTGTAATTATGAAAATTAACCAAGATTGTTAAACATGTCTCCAATTTTTATAGCAATTTTTGAGTTGAAAGTTAACTAAATAATTGGCCTACACAAATTGGTAGTGGGACTGTGCCTATGCCAATTTCTTTTTTCTTTTCTTTTCTTTTTTTTTGTGTGTGTGAAAACTTGTATTTACATTGAACTTTCCTGCTTGGAGAATGTCATGAACAGTCTGCAGCCATAGTGATGGTTTTGATGGACAAAATTATGTTTTCTTAAAATGTATCCATCCCTGGGGTTTACAGGTTGTTCTCTTGAAGTATTCTTAAAATGGATGGCTTCTTGTTTGCAAGTCAGTTGATAAAGTAGCAAACACAGACCTGCTTTTGAACATATAAAAATTCTCCCTACTTACCTATACTATGAGTAATGAAATGAAAACATTGATAAACATCCTCATGGCTTCCAGATTTATCCTTAGCACTCTGAATTAACTCTTTAATATCCATGGTATTAAAAAAGAACATATTTCTTCCAAAAATTTAATGAAACAGAACATGTATGTGTGTTATTTAAATCAAAGAAATTATTATAAACATCTCTGTGATATGGGATTTTGTTTTGATTTTCAAATGGGAGAATTTTTAAAAAATTTTTTAAACACTAGAATTTTTTCTAAAATAATGTAGCAACTATCAAATAAATCAAGACTGTGAAGAACGAATGAATAGGATTTTGTAAACTGATAATTAAGATTAGCTAATATGTATGTGGAAATGTTCTAGGAAATGCAAAAATTTTGCAACAAATACTAATACTAATACTTATTGTCATCAACTTCCTTCCAACTATGTATCACTGACCACTTGTTCTGACTAATTTGTGAGGAATTTTGCATGTTCTTAAACAAGGAATGCTGTGAATAGAGGTGGTTCTCTTTACTCACTGTTAGAACTGGTAGTTAACGTTTCCTTGTAAATTGATTATTTCTAGTTATGATAATACAGCAGTTATAGACAATGCCCTTTCTTTCACATCTGAGGTTTGAAAGTTACTATAGCTTGTTGAAACTCATCCCTATTGTAGTGTGACTATTATTGCTCTTGGGGAGGCCTATTAGCCTTTCACTAAAGATGTAAGGAAAACCCAACATTCCTTTTGGACTATGATGAGCCTTTGTCATCCACAATCAATTAATGCTAAAAATAGAGAGAATGACTGTGATATGATGGTGATTAGGCAGAGATGAGCTATTGTCCAAGGAACAGGAACTAACTCAGCAGGCCAGATATGACCTACCCAGAACCATCAGTGTGCTGATTGCCATTTCTGTCTGAGTTTGATGAAATATTCATGCCTTTGCTCTCCTCTCTGCAAGCACTATTGATTTCTTGTATAAACGCTGCTATATTTAGTCTAGACAAATGGAATGTGGATTGCTGCTGAATAAATTGGATGAAAGACTGGGATCTTGCCTGCCGCTTTCTCTCAGTCTTGGGCAATTATTTATAATCAAGAGCAGTTTTTGTAAGTTGAGGGTGATTTTTCACAATTTAGTGATTAGTCTCTGAACAAAGGCAAGCAGTTATACACAATCATTTCTGTTAGGATAGCAGGTTAAGAAGTCAAATTACCCTTTGAGGTTTACAATAACTGTTTCAGAGAGTTGTGGGATTTTTTTCCCTTATCTTTTTTATTGTTGTTCTTGTTAGGAAAAATGTTAAGGGTTTGATGTTTATAGTTTATGGGTAATAGGAATGCTAGTAGGAAAAGACCCCAGGGGTTTTTGAATTTTTACATTTTGCCTTTATAGGGTTAACTACTGACCTTCGTGTGTGGGGGGGAGCTTTTATGTAAAAACGAAAGACTACAGTTTGGCCTTTTTAATATAAACATGAAATATATCATTAACAGCCATTGCTTTTGTTTGGATTCATGCCCACTCTTAGTTAATGCTCAAAATCTCATGTTACTCCAGTGTCTTAACTCAGAGTTCTACATTAGGCATCACAGCAAAGAAGTCTAATAGACTGTCATCTTTATTTGCTTTCAAACTTGTCATAATTAATTTCTTTCCTTTCACAAATATCATGTCTTAGCAGACATTCTCTATCAAACTATAGTTTATTAGTAAATCATTTTCCCATTTTCATTAGACTGTCACATAAAGTACTATCAGTGTAAACTTATGATTATTACATTGAAAAATAACCAGAGTTAGTAATGTAGAATGGATACCAGTCTACATATGTAGGTATAATTCAAATGCATGCAAGAGAATGCAGTGCTTTAGTATGTGAAGCCTTATCATCTAGACTCAGAATTTCTGTTGCACATTCTTAACTTACTAAAAATAGGTCATAAATCCACATGGAATATTAACTTGTAGTTCCCAAATTCTTCTTGTGTTGTTATTACTGTTAGATGCCATCAAGTTGAGACCAAGTCATAGCGAACCTCATAGTATTTTCAGTGGTTGTTTCAGAATTGATTTAGAAGTGGATTGCCATATCTTTCTCCCAAGTTCCCAACTTAGAATCTTCAAATCTAAGTTATATTCTTATAGGCATATTCAGGGTATTATTTGCTATTTTGAAAAATTACCAAAAATTAGAAGGGAAAGAATCATTCATATTTCCATTCAAATCACAACCATCCTCTCTTTTCTATATCAACAGTCTTTGCTCTTAGAATTCACCAACTAGTGTGACTGAGAACCCCAGGAAAATATATACATTTTGAAGACTGGAATTTTGGTCTATATTTTTAAACTACTGACCCTTCATATCTAGAAGGAAAACTGGACTTTAAGGAACTCGGTAAATGCATATTGACTAAATTAATTATTTTATGTAATTTAAATAGTTATCATAGTATGAATGCCATTTTTATTACTGTATTTTACTTAATATTATAACAGAATTATTAATGTTCCCATGAACATTATTTTTAGTGATTGCATATTTTTCTACCAGATGAATGTGAAAGATCTTAAATATTTCCTTGTAGCTAGTGATTTAAATTATAATAAAAATAATGCTCCAGTAAACAGTATGACATTGAAGTATCATTTTTCTCCATTTGGATCATCGCTGTAAAATTTATTTGTAGAGTAGGAAATCTGAGTCAAATGTTAGAAAATTTTAACCTCTTTTTCTACATATCACTAAATTGATTTTGCACAAGTTTTATACCAAATGGCAGTACCATTTGCAATAAATAACTTGGTTATGCTGTGCAATGAAGCATTATGCACACAGATGTATGTGTGCATGTGAATCATATATATAATACTTACTTAGATATGGATGCCTTATTTTTATGTTTAAGTTGCATTTATTTACTACTGAAAATGACTTTCAGTCACTCAGTCATATGCTTTAATTTCTCTGTACATTTTTCTAGATGTTTTAGTGTTTTTATTTTTTAATGTTCAGTAGAAATCATATACTATTTTAATTTCACATTTGTTCCCTATATTCTTATTTTGCTAGCCACTCAGTATTAATGATTTAATACATAGAAAATTTCCATTGCATATAATTTTAAAAAGCAAAAACAAAGTTTTACTGAGGGATGTACTATATTTTGTAAATACTTTGAGTAATTATACTTAAGCTTTTTAACAACTTTGTTGGTTTTGTTGCTGTAATGATCTCCATTTGACAGGTGAGAGAACTGAGATCTAACAGTTAACACCATACTTAGGGGTCCAGGATGGAGACTAGCATTTATATTTTAGAAGTGTTATTTTTAGATGGTGTTGAGTCAGGTCCAACTCATAGCAACCCTGCGTACCATACTAAGTCAATGCTTCTCTGCTATTCATAAGGTCTTCAATGGCTGAATGTTTCAGAATTGTCTTGGGAGTGGGCTCCCAGGTCCTTCTCCCATATTTCTGGTATCGAACTTAGGGCCTCAGAGCACACAGAACAAACACTCAACCAACTGAGCTAAACCCCAGCCTATATTTTAGAGCAGAAGTTGAAAACTGGCAGCCTAAATGTTACAGCTGACTATCAGAAGTATTTTGTTTGGTTCCCAGATGATTTAAACTTTTGTATAATTTCTCAATTAAAATTTTGATTATTTCTGTCTACCCTGGTTCTGAATGTTTTTTCCTTACAAATAATTGGTTGGATCTGAGTAATGGCTTGCTTCTTTCAAAGAGATATATCATCCTCTTTACCTCCCAAATTCCTCTTGTCTTTAACTTTCCCTGTTTCACTTAATTACAGAACTTTCTTGATTCCTATAGATAACGGTGATACTCAAAATATTTAGTCACCAATTTGGCATGGACACTGACCAATCAGAATGATCTCCAGCCATAATAACTGGGATATCTGGGTATCTTCCCTGTCTATGGCTGTTCTGCTTAAACTCTTCCTTTTAGGAAACAGCATTCTTATCTACTGGAAGTTGCAGTAGCTATTTTATAGACATTCCATAATTTAATTTTTATAAATTTAAATATTATCTTCCATAGTTATTCTCAGAGTCATCAAGTCTTTCTTCTTTCAATTTTTGATTAAATATTTATATTAAATTTCCTCATACTTCCTCTTCCTTATTTTAGGACTTGTTACTGAGATATAAATTATTGCTATTTAAAAACCAGCACTTAGAAACTTGGCTAGTTTCACTTCTTGGTGTTTGGATTTGGCACTGTTGTTATGGTTAATCACCATTTGTCACATTTTGGATATAGATTTTTATTATTTTTTTGCTAGGCTGAATAGTTCTACAAGCACATTACATTATAAGCTTTACTTTTTAAGGTAAAATATATCTTTTGAGTCTGATTTAAAGTGTGTTCATAAATGCATAAATCTACTTGTGGAAGAAGTTCTCTTTTATATGATGTCTTTCCTTTAATGTTGAATTTCTTGGTCCTAAGTTGACCTAATTTTGGTAAGTGGTCCAGTAGAATAAGCTTTAAGAAGCCAGGCATCATGGCACATGCCTGTAATCCCAGAATTTAGGAGGTGGAGTCAGTAGGATGGCAGGATTGAGGCCAGAGGCAGCCTGTGGAACTCAGCAAGATGCTGTCGCAAAATATAAAATAAAAAGAGACTGAGGGTATGTCTCAGTGGTAGAGCACTTACCTGGCATGTGCAAGTCCCTGGGTTCAACATCCCAGTACTGAAAAAAAAAAGTTTTCTGAAAGATGAGAATACCTATGAATAATTGAATCCATCTCTTTGAAAAGAGAAATATAGATAGTTCATGGAAGAGTAGAAATTGCTGAGTGAAAATTAGCATATAGTCCATTTATCCAAACTGATGTACAAAACTTTTTCTCATTACTGTCAAGAAATGACTAGATTCATTGACGTAAAATTTGTTGTGCAGAATATAGTATATTTTGCTTTTTGTTTGTTTCCAAACCAGTATACTAATTTCCAGACCTCTGTTTCCCCACTCCCTCCCTTTCTTCTTTCCTGGCTCTCCAGTGGATGTGAAGTCAGAGGTTCCTGTGGGCCTGGAGCCCATCTCGCCATTAGACCTTAGGACAGACCTCAGGATGATGATGCCTGTGGTGGACCCTGTGGTCCGGGAGAAGCAACTACAGCAAGAGTTACTTCTCATCCAGCAGCAGCAACAAATCCAGAAGCAGCTCCTGATAGCCGAGTTTCAGAAACAGCATGAGAACTTGACACGGCAGCACCAGGCTCAGCTTCAGGAGCATATCAAGGTAGCAAATGTGTCTTTGTCGCTGACCTTCTTAGGGCATAAGGTACCATGATATAGGCATAAGATTTACCCTTGGGAGCACTGAAGGGGAAGTTCCACTGTAATTAAGAAATGAACGTGTGGCTTGAAGGAAATTGTGATCTGCTAGTGGAAACCTTAGGTAAATACCTGGAAAAACTTGCTTTGCTTCTTGAACAGGCTTTTCCTGCTCTTTTATGCTTTAGCTTACAGAATTATTAGTAGAGAACAGTAACTTCCCATTCTCCTTTAATCTCTCCTAAATGTTCATTTGCCCCATGTACTTACCACCAAGAAGAAAGTTCCATTTTATACTTCTAAAGATCTGCATGCACTATTTATCAGAAATGATAAACTAGTCACCTACGGGAACAGAGAGAACTTTCTCCTATTTTTGTTTCATTTTCTTGTTTTTAAATCTTTTCTCCATAAGTAAATGTTCTGAACATGTCCTAATGTTCCTTATATCAAAGACCTCATGGTGTATATATTCAAAATATTAACATAATAAAAAGATCAAGAAAGTTTTACATGGAGAAATTGGTGTAACTATTTCAGTGTCTTTATAGACCAAATATAATTTATTGAAAGGATTTGAGAGTAGTTGACAATTTGAGATTTAAATTGTTTAAATTATTATAGAACTATATCTATATCCAAGAATTTTTTTAAGATGGTCTATTGTATTATCAGATTATTTTAGATGTACTTATTTCTTTTTTGTATTGTCAGAGGGAAATACCAATTTAGGTTTATTCATAAAGTTTTTTTCAACTTTTTGACAAAGATATTTTAAAACAAAGGTTTTTTAGTTTCATTGAACAGATATTTAATTTGAATGTATAAGAACAGCATTATAAAAGCGGCAAATATTTGCAATGAATATTTTATTTTTATGCTCAACTCTTTCAGAGATAGCTTAAGTATATGGTAATATATTAATATAGTGAATTATGCATTATACCATGTCATGTTTTATTAGAATGTATTCTAGGCACTCAGTATATTACTTGACTAGACACTTAATCTATCACTTCTATAGTAAGTACAAGCACATGGATGTGGGGTTAATATAGATAGCTAATATTTGCTAATATTGTATAATTTCATTACACTAATATTGTGTGAGAAGATAAAAATGCTATCGTCTTCCATATGCTGTTGGTTTTAAAATATATTTTCTGAGCATGGAAGGTCTATATCTCACTTGCCTGAAAAAGACTCTTCAACACCTGATATAAAATATAATTTTTTTCTTTTACTAGTGCACTTTACTAAAAGAACTCATACATATTATTGATTTATAAGATACCTTAAAATATGAATGAAGATTTTCTTGTGAGTCCCATATGAAATCAGTAGCCTATGGCTATATTTTGAAGTATGAGTAACTTTCATTTAGCTTGTAAAACAAACTTCCTTCTTTCCTTTCTCTCTCTCCCTCTCCCTCCCTCTCTCTCTCTCTCCCTCTCCCTCCTTCCCTCCCTTTCTCTCTTCTCTTCTCATATCATCTTATCTTATGTTATCTTCCCTTCGTCCTCTCTCTGTCTCTCTCTCTCTGTCTCTCTGTCTGTCTGTCTGCCTGTCTCTCTCTCTCTCTCTCTCTCTCTCTCTCTCTTTCTTTCTTTCTTCAGTACTGGAGGATTGAACCCAGGGCCTTATGCATTCTAGGCAAGCACTCCACCACTGGGCTGCACCCCTACCCCTATACACTTATTTTTGAATGAATGCTGCAGCATCATTTCAGTTTGCCCTTTGAAACAATAATAGGAATAATAGATCTCTCTCTTTAGTCCTACCAGGCATGTTAGGATGGTAATGATGCATGAGTTAAACTTACATTCTTCACCATACTTTAAGATCTAAGGAACTATGTAGTCCATTTTACTGCTTTATGTGAGTCATATTTCCCTGAATACAGGGCAGTGCTGATAAGTTATTAGTATTATTAATTGTTCATCTTCAGATTTCTTCTTTTCACCTATGTTTGCTATCTTTTGTGGCTATGACATTAATATAAATTATAAGTAACTTATGTGATTTTTACTCAAAAGCTAGTACTAGCAAGTACATAATTATTTCTTTGGCACAAACAAAATGATACAGATTTATTGACATTTGGAAAATGTTACAAAACAGGCTCTTCAGAGAATTAGGATTTTGAGATGGCTAAAAGGAAATTTTAGCTTTTAAAATGATGTTCCAAAGTAATGTTATTTTCTCAGAAACTGAAGACATATTTAAAATTTCACTTTAAGATTAGGAAGTTATTTGCCTTTTAAGCTTTTTATTTTATATTTTCTTGATATTTTCTGTGGATAAGGCCAAGTGTTGATGCTTTTAACATTGATTTAGACTTTATTTGTATGAGGAAGACACAGTACATGATGCTTTAATTATATTCACTTTTTGACTCTTTGGCTTCTGTAATAATCAACATCCATTGCATTAGATGCTATTATCCCATTTTCTACCTAGTAAAGTAAGGTAGAGTGAAAGAATGTAACTTTCCAAAGCTAAACTGCCACTAAGTAGTTGCTCCAAGATTTGTAATCTTTCCTTGTATGCCCCCAAAGCTCCTAAGTCACCCTGCCTGGCTCAACGGCCAGAACATCTGGAAAGAGAGGAGTAAAGTTTTATTTCTTTCTCTTTTTTTAGCCTCATTCTTGTAATCTTTACAATAAATAGTGGCTATGGTAATTAAATCACATGCCTTTGTGGATGCCTAAGAGATTAATGGCCTGCAGCTTTAGCCCTGTGGCATCCGATCCCGTAAGATCTCAGAAGCTAAACAGGATCGGGCCTGGTTAGTAGATGGATGGGAGACTGCCTGGGAACACCAAGTGCTTTAGGCTTGGGAGATGGACCCGGCAACACACTCCCAAAACTCAATCCGACATTGAAAACCCTCTGAACAGCAGAGAAGCACTGACGATAGTGTTTTGCCTGTTGTACGCAGGGTCGCTATGAGTCGGATACTGACTTGAGGGCACCTAACAACAACCACAAGAGATTAATGTTCAGTTTCATTAGACCTTTGGGTGAAGCACTGAACCAACTTGACCAACTCTAGTATCTGTAGAGAATTAACATTAAAACAAGATTTAGGGAGAGTTATGAATTGTTAAGCAGCAATCAAATATCTAAAAACATCTAAAAGACAGTGATGTATCAGAGCCCATGTCAAAGATTTTAATATGAAGAATAACCAGAAATACCTGTAACAATATCCTCTTGGGACCAGTAATATTCTGTATGGTTGACATACACAATTGCCTTCCTGTTGCTCCAAAGTGACCCTGATACCATTCCCTGTAACTTTTTATTTCTGTTCTATTATTTTTGGTATAAAATTTAGAGTCTTAACTAGCTGTCTAATAAAAGGAACAAACATGCTTTCATTAGTATTAAAAGATGTTAATAGTAATGATTAAGATTCATGTGGTTCAAACCCAAAAACTGAATTTTACATGTATTATGAATGCTATGTGAAGGAGATTATTCTCTGTCTTACATATGATGAACTGTGGATCTGAGTTAGTTGACTAACTTGTGCAGATATCGTATCTCATCATGTCAGAGGCTAAGTAGAACTCCATCTTTAGTTATTTCTCAGTGGATACACTTACTATTCCTCAAAGATATATATTTCTCAGTCTGAAAGGAAACTGACATCTCAAGATGACTATTACAAATGCTTCATATTTATGTTATTTGTTTAGGTGTGAATTCAAAGGACTCAGAAAGCCAAACAATAGTGCATTGGATTGTAGTTTTGTGGAAGTGATTTCATTTGGACTACTGTCTCTAATTTAAGTGTTTTCATGTGCTAGATGAAAGATTGTCTACAGTCATACCCCTGGCATCCGATCTCCTCAGATCTTGTAAGCTAAGCAGGGTTGGGCCTAGTTAGTACTTGGATGGGAGACTGCCTGGGAATACTGGGTGCTGTAGGCTTGGGAAAGGGACCCAGCAGCCAACTCCCAAAACAACTTGTCATTGAACAATTAGCCGTTGAACTCTATGAAAAGCAGAAAAGCACTGACATAAGGCCAGGAATGGCACAGTGTTGGAGAGTGTTCCATTCTATTGTACATAGAGTTGCTATGAATTGGATCCATGTTGACGGCACCTAACAACAAGAGGAAAGATTAAAACCTTTTCTGTTTTGAAAGAAGACACTATTAGAGATATGTAGATTGCCTTAGTCTATTGAGAACTTTCTCTGTAAGGTTAATTTTTGGTGTTCCTTCTATTTCAGGTAGACATCCCCCAAATTAACTCATATCTGACCCTTCTATTCACTTTAATTATTTTTATACCATTTATCAGAGTAAGAATTGAGGGATTTAGCTTTTGTTTATGATGTGAGAGACTTAATAAGATAGACTTCTGGGCAATCTTTGCCTTTGCTTATTCATATATTTCATATGCACAAAGGAGAGTTACTAAGAGAAGTAAAGATTTTATCAACAGAAACTAAAAATCCTCAGTGGACTTGATAATTATTTTTGATAGGACATCACAGGTAATGGAGTTACCTATAAACTTGCTTGTTGCTAACATTAAGACCATTATGAGATTAGTTATCCTCAGATTTCAATAATTTAAAAAAAAAGAGTGGGTAAAAATATAAACTAAATGCAAACAAAGTCCAAAAGCTCATAACATTTCAATTTGGGGCAGTCAGTGATGACAATGAAGCTTAGAGAAACTGCACACTCTCATGTCTTTCTCTTCTCGCAAGTTGCAACAGGAACTTCTAGCCATAAAACAACAGCAAGAACTCCTAGAAAAGGAGCAGAAACTGGAGCAGCAGAGGCAAGAACAGGAAGTAGAGAGGCATCGCAGAGAACAGCAACTTCCTCCTCTCAGAGGCAAAGATAGAGGACGAGAAAGTAAGAGGCACCAGGGTAAAAATGGACTCTCTCCTTTTATCTCTAGCTGATCATCATTCAGAAAGAAGCCTGATAAGGGGTGGAGTTAAATTTGTCAAAACTGTTTATGGTGAATTAAAAGAATAATTTATGGACTCAAATGTAAAGTTCTGACAGTCAACTATTGGCTGTCCTTATTCAGTCTGCAGAGCTTCATAAGAAGTAAACATGGGATAGGAAAAGATGTGACTTCTTGTTTTTTGGACCTTAAAAATAATGTCCTACTAAAGTAATCTAATGTAAAATACCCTGTTTAATAATAAAGTTACACCAACATTTCCTCACTCCTTCCTCATGCCCAAGTAATAATTGCTCTATAAGTCATGCCCTGCCTCCATTTATTTTCTGCATACTCTGACTTCTGGAAGATGTCAGGCAGAACACTCGCAAAAAAACTGTCCACAAGAGGGAGACAGATACAAATAATTCCCTTGTATTAGATCAGTTCAAACTCAGGTCGTAGTAAGGTTTAAAATGTGATGACTTGAACTGAAATTGTCAGCAATATTTATTTGTTTAATGCTCAAAGGAGTTTTTAAAAACATTAAGTTTTTCCAAGTAGGAATTCAGAAAAGATCATTTTAATGTATTTAAGGGATCTGTTATGGTCTCCCAAGATTCCTGGTTCTTAAAAAACAGTGTTGTATTCCTCAGTAGTGTTTCCTAAACATAAAAAGAATTAATATTAATTCTAGGAATACTCTTTCTGCAAAAGCAATTAAAGAACTCACTGAAAGGCTTTTGAAAATTGGCAGTTTAAGTAACAGTTGCAAAGCATCACATGCCATTTTCTAAAGCCTGTTTAGAATCTGGTTTCTTCTTTTAGTAGAAAAACTTCATGTACTGTGACCAGTGATGTTACTTCTTAATCTTTGTTAAATATTCTTGAGGCATGAGAGGACAAAACTCACAGTCAACAAACATGGTTTTTTTGTGTGTGTGTGTTTGTGTGTCTGTGTGTTTCAGGAGCAGTGGCAAGTACAGAAGTAAAGCAGAAGCTTCAAGAATTCCTGTTGAGCAAATCAGCAACAAAAGACACTCCAACTAATGGAAAAAATCATTCCGTGAGCCGCCACCCCAAGCTCTGGTACACGTATGTTCAGGGTTTGGCTGTTTTCATTTCCAGGGGTAAAGAGCCCAGGCTCTGTATTTAGCCAACCTGGATGCAACTCCTGGGCCTGCCAAGTCTCAGCTATGTGACTGTGGGCAAGTTCCTGGAGTTCTCTAAGGATCAGTTTCCTTCTCCATAAAAAGAGGATAATAATAGTACCTGCCTTCTAGGTTTGCTGGGATGGTCTTATGAAAAAAATGTGATAAGCACTTAACAGAGAGCAGTGCTTAATGAATGTTAGCGTTTATCATTTGAAGGGCAAGGAAGCAAACATGCTCTTTATTGAATATGTAACTGACACATAGGGTGGGCCAGAGATATTAATTTATATTTTGTACTTTTCTATTTTGAGATGGTCCATGTGATATCTATACATAACTTGTGAAGATTTGACAGATTGTGACTTTATTTTACTTGGCTTGATGTAAAATGGAAGTCAGAGCTATTTTGAGAAGTTCAGATGATTTTTGACTCAATAAAAAAGAAAGAAGGAAGGAAGGAAGAAAAGAAAAGCAAACGAAGGGAAGAGAAGGATGGTAGCTAAGTAAAGAAATCTAAGTCTTCAGTGATTAGTATACCCCTGCCCACCACTGTACCTCATTTCTTCCCACCCAGTAAAATAATAGTTGGCTTCCCCCACACAGACTGACAACATGACATACTGTGGCCTTACAGTATCTGTAGAACTGTATATCCCCAAGTCCAAGTAAGAGACCTTATTTAAAACGTAATTTTTCTTTCTATAGAATATTGACAGTGTGGGATTTTTAAAACTCAGCATAAAGAATTGCTAGAGAAATCATATTTGAATAAGAGACTAACAGATAATGGTTTCATTTCTGTTATAAATGTGTTTACTGAATAACCACAGGATTTCACATGAACATATTTCTCAGTTTCTCACATCAATGATAAGAAGGAAATAATTATTTTGTGAAAATTGGAAGCATCCAAGGAGTTTTTTTTTAAATATTGTACTTATAAGTATACTTTATAGGTACCTACCCTTCTCTTCAGGGCTGGGGTTTAGCTTAGTTGGTAGAGTGCTGCACTGAACCTTCTGAGGACTTGGGTTCGAGCCCCAGCAACACAAAAATGGGAGAAGAATGTGACAGTCTGCTCCTGAAAACAATCCTGAAACAGTCAGGCATTGAAAACTCTATAAGAGTTGAAAACTCTATGAGTTGGAGATGACTGTATTCTCCTAACAACCCTTTTCTGCATCTGAAAAATAATTTTAAGAAGGTACATTCCAGAATGTTTTATACATTTTCATAATTTCTAATATGCCTATCAGTTGACCAGAGAAAGCAGCTACTGAAGATTTTCAAATTTTTAATCAATATCACAATGCATTTTTAAATAAATACAATTTTGTTACCTAAAATTACATTTATAATATATAACTGATTAATAATTCCTTCAAAATTAAAGCATATTTTAAGAAAAGATAATACTATTTTGTAATGACAGCTACATGAACTATCAGTTCAAAATTCTTTAGCTAGTCTCCTCAGTGTGCTAAACATGGCTCACACATTACTTAGCAATCCTTTCTTGTTTATATTGAATTGAACTTTAATAGGTTCCAATTCAGATAACCATAAATCATTAATTTAAGGAATCTGAATTTAGCACAATTCTTGTCAGATATAGGTACATGAAATATCTTTAAACCATTTAATTCTTGAGAATGTATTACTCTAATAAATAATACTGGTAGAAAATTGTGGTGGTGGTACTATACCCTGTGCATTGTTTTCATTATATATAATTATTGTAAATATTTATAACCATTAGGTAGTCTATGTGTAGTCCTATAAACTATTCTCCAGTAAAACAATTGCATCTTTTTCAGTACAGTCACCCAGGAAGGAGTAATATTTTTAAAAAGTTAATTTCATATTGAAGAAAAGTATTATCTCTATTGCATTCCTTTGAAGCTCATGTAGAGGTTAGGAGACCTGAGACTGCAGGCACAATCCTGCCTTTTCAGTAAAAAGGCGACTCTCGTGTACTGGGATATACCATCTAGTAATTTTTGAAAATGAAGTCTTTGTGTATAATTACTTTCACCTTGGTTGTTTTATATTGTTGACTAAGAGGATTGATATAACTTTTTCACAAATTTGGATCTGAAGAAAACATACACAATAATGTCACATTATCAAAAACTCAGGCTCTTGAAAAATTCTCACTTCTAGTGAAATGAACTTTTCTATGTGATTATATGACCAAACACCCAGTGAACATTCTTCGGAGTCCTGCATCATTCCATAACATCCTGCTACAGTGAACTTGGTTACATGAGGTTGTGGTTTGTATACTCGAAGAAGAAAGAACATAAACACAGCTGAGGCACGTGTACAACATGTGCAACTGATTACTGCTGACCAACATGCAGTAAAACTCTAGCGTGAATGGTAAAACTTCTTTGTCTTTTGTAGGGCTGCCCACCACACATCATTGGATCAAAGTTCTCCACCCCTTAGTGGAACGTCTCCTTCCTACAAATACACATTACCAGGAGCACAAGATACCAAGGATGATTTTCCCCTTCGAAAAACTGGTAAGTTACTTTAACAGCCCCCTCCTTGCTCTTCCATAATACATGGGTACTTTCATTTGGCCCATCTCTAGAAGAAAACAGAAGGATTTGAATTCTAGGCAACATATCTTCCCAGCTCCTATACCCAGAATAAACAAACCCGCTCACAGGTCCATGCACGCACATATACACACACTTCTTTATTTCTACTTCAGCTGATATACTGTATAATCAATGTGCCTTTTTTAATTGAAAAATTTATCATATTTATTTTTTAATCAAATTATTTTCCTATTAGCAATAAAGGATAGAATAAAGAAAAATTGAAATTTGATTCCTCAGAAAATTTAACTGTTGTTTCTTAATAAGGCCCTCTAATTTCCTCCTTTGTCTGTTTTCCTTCTGGGATTCAACTATTTACTACGAAAATAGGTATAAGAAAATTGTTTTACATGACAAATATTTTTTTAAACCTTAAATTCTGATTTCATATGTGGTGGGAACTGGTTAGGTCAAAGCTAATTTCTGAGTAAGTGAATTGCCTAATGTCTTATAGACTACAGAACTTGGAATGAAAATTTATCCCTAATAATCTCATGCAGTCCTCTTAAAATGTGTTTAGAGGAACTGGCATGATGAAGTTTCTATTTGGAATTTAGTAAATAGCCCCATAAGCTCTAAGGCCTGTGTTTGTTTTCCTGTCTTCTTCTTGCTGAGCACTCCGATACCTGTGTATTTAATGTATCATATGCTCTTACTGCTTTAATAAATATATTTAAACATTAGGTACACATAAATAGCATTTGTGTACACTCTGTTCCAAATCTTATGATGTTTGCCAAATACAGTTCTTCAGAGATAGTTATTAATTTAAAAAATTGTGTACCTACAACTGCTTTGAAAAGTTATTCATAGAATACAGTTAAGTCTATTGTATTTTATTCAGGTCTACTTGAAAAAGCCTAGATATTTGTAATTTGTGTATAAAATCTATAAAGTGATAATGATTGAAAATAATTATATTCATTTTCCCAGGCAATTTTGAGTAATTAAAATGGATATAGGTTGTAAAAACACATGCTGAAGCTATTTTTTGTTACATAATTTACTGGTAGCATAATGAAGATTTAAAAATAAAATCAATCATGAATAAAAAATTATTATCCACCATCTAGCTCATATTGTGCCAGGTACTAGGAAAGGATAGTTAAATATTGCAAAGCATTTTCTGCCTTTTTATTTTCATCCCCTAAATATTTTTGCATTTCTAAGATGATAGGCATAGTAAAACACATCAGATGAATCTTATGCAAAGGCAAAAATGACTGAATTTTATGTACTATATCGGAATTTCACAGTACTATCTACAGATCATATCTTGCTGTTCTTATAAACAAATTTATTTGGGATAAAAAGGGGGAAAGCAGAGTGAACCTCATGCATTTCTAAAACATAGTTTATGAAAATTGATCCATAAAGGGCATGAGATTTGAAATGTGGAGACTTTGATCTATAGCCTTGACAAGTGATTGCACCAGTGACTTGTGTAGGAGCTATTGACAAAGATTATGTGAATATTGCCTTGGGTCTCAGGGCAGGATTGGCATCCAAGAACCCTAAGAGTCACTAAAAGGAAAGAAAATACTGAGTCCTCTTGAGGAAGAAAGTTACCGACTAGTGATATAGTTACCTTCACAGAGAAGGACTTCTGTCCTGCTGAGCACACAGACTTTGAATATATTTTTACCCCTGGGAGATTGAACACTGCAGAGCTGATTGTGTTTTTTAAAAGTAGTGGCATTTGGGACCCCAAGCATCCAGAAAGAAAATCTGATCTTTTTCAAAATTTAGGGACAAGTACTAAAAATGAATACTTTGTTTCCCACTGTTTCCATGAGAACAGCTTAAGGTTTTTTGGTTTTTTTTTTTCTTTTCCCTCTGCGAAGAAGGAATAACAAGCTGTTAATTTATTCTCATTGAAATTCTGAATCCACAACAGAATCCAAAAAGAAATCCTGCTCAGGATATATGTTACACACCCTTATTCAAATCTGTGCAAATATGCAAAACACTTTCTGTGCCCTTTTATGTGATATATAATAATAGCAAAACTCCCTGGCCTGTTCTAGTAGTATATTTTCTGTATTTCCCCAGTATTTCAAGTTTCTTCCTTTTATATTGAAAATCTGGTATTTATGAAGTGTCAGGCTGTTGATCTGTAAAACCAAACATTTTCAAGCATTGTAGCAATAAAGTTCTTGAACAGCCGTTAATACTTTAATATCTCTATAGGGGTTTCAAAATATCCCTAATTCAATTCCCATTGTCTGTTTAAGAAAAGTGTGATATAATTAAATACAGATGTTTTCTACATGCTATCTAAAATACTTAGAGATACCCTTCATTAATTACAAATAGGCAGAACTCTTCCAGTGCTTAGAAGTATAATCCATTTGGTGTATTGCCAATTCTATTGTGAGAAAATGTAGACATATATTTGCACTCAGTTGAAGAGCATCAAAATATTGTCAAATATAATGATTTTTCCTTTAGCATTTGTTGTATTTCACTGACTCAAAGGTCATTACAAAAAAAGTAAACAATAAAATTTTACTGTAATAAAACATAGGTGGTGATTGGGGAAACTATTTAAGATAAGTTTTGTGTAAAACTACATCATATTAAATTGAACATAAGAGTAGTGCCATGGATCATATAGCAAAAATACCAGGACTGCTATTATAGAGTCATGCTTTCCCATTAGAGTAAGATTAGCAACCTCTGTTGTCTACTTGAATTTCACTGAACTCAATTTGAAACTTTAAAAAGTTGTTAAATGAGTGAATTCTATCTTTTGATTTGCATATAAATATTAAATAATTTTTTAATTTCCTTCAAAGCAACATCAGTACTTAATTACCAGTATGTATTAGCAAAATGTAAGAGAGTAAAACTGAAAACAGAATAAGAAAGTCCTAATGGCCTTAAATAGATTAAGGTAGCCCCAGGGGTGTCCCTTTAGCAGTGAGCACAATTTGGCACCTCTTTTGACCTTTAGGACTCCCTTCCTCAGACAGTGACAACTCAGCAACAGTCAACTATAGAAGTCTCACTTGCCTGCAGAAATCTGACCTTTTTTATACAAAGTGGACCTTCACTTCCTTCCCCTTAGGAGAATCATAGCTACCCCTGGAATCTGAACATTTTAGAAACATCAGAAAAATACTAACAGTTAGTTCTAAGAATACCCAGCTCACTTTCCTTTTAAAGGTAGAAATTAGGTGAGTTTACTCCTTTCACAACAATGAATATCAAAAGCTTACATAATTGGTTTTGAAATTGAGAATAACATAGTTGTTTTAATTTTTGTATTTTCCCCACTCCTAAAGTTACTCTTCCTTCTAGAATTATACTCTGTGATTCTTCTTGATCCATAGCACAAGGCTGTGTTGATAAGGAAATTTGAAATATTTTACTGAACTTTATGCTTTGACTGAAAATGGTGTTAGTAGGTGATTTTTTCCCTTTTATACAGTACACTGCTGGACTGACAATAAAGTAGGAAAAGGAAGCTTCTGGGACCATGCATTTTTGAAAAAGTACCTATTTCTCACAGAGATATTGCATATGTGGTGACTTTGAACTGACCTTCAAAACCATTTAATTTGAATTCTGTTCCAGTGACTGTGTGCATATGTTTCATAAAATATTATGGTAAAAATTTCTAGAGGTTTTATGCTCCATTATATTATTGAGGTATTATACAGTGAACTTTGCCTTTCTTTGAATGTTACAATCTTTCCATTTAATACTTCTCAACAAAGGGAGCTGGCTGGGTAGATTAACCTCTTAAAGTGCACAAGCCATATAAACCTTGGCTTGGGCTAATAAGACTGTTCCAGCCCTACTGAAATATTCATTTTAATGGTCAGAAACACTAGAGTAAGACTCAAGGATGGAAGAGGTCCAAACATAAGTTAAGGTTTTGGAAGGCCAATGGCATTTTCCACATTGAGTAAATTGGAAAGGAGGCAGAGATGAGATATATGGCTTTATAAATCTCCCCTCAGTATAGCAGTTAGCAGTTATGTTGTGGTACCTTGGTGACCTATTCATGTTATTATAATCCAAAATTAACCCAAGAAAGTTTTTTAATGCTTTAAAATCACTCATTCTCCTCCTCTTCCTGTGTCCCCTCACATGCCTATCTTTCTCACAGTACACAAACATGTTTGTATGCACATATAAACATGGTCACTGTTCTGCAAAGACAGCAGCAAGATAGCACTACTGCTTTTAAAAATTATTTGCTCAAAATCTAATCCCAGTTTGACAAACACTAGAATATTTTCATATATCTTAGTACTCTACCTTAGTCATGTTATTGTGACAAATCTTATTTAAAACTATTGAAACATACTCCTCATGATAACTTTTACTCCAGTCTTTCCATAATTAAGAAGTAATGGGGCACTGGGACACAGGCTTTGATTGAACACATGCCATTTTGAAATTTGGGTCCTCACCTTGTTTAATGCATCCTTTCTAGGCTATGATTCCCTCATCTGTCAAACAGGGTAATACATGCACTTGGTTCATACATTTAACATGAGGTTTCAATGATATAATGCATGTAGAGCACTTAGGGTCATGGCTAGGATTTAGGGTGCTTAATACTGACCTTATGTTGTGGTTACTAAGGAACTAAGTTTTATTTATTTTCATCAAATCAAAATTAAAGCTCTTTTTGTTGTGGAAGGTCACTTTAAGATCTTATATTCTTCTACCTTTACTGATAAAACAAGTAACCTTGTTTCTTTTTACCTTATGTGTGACATGCAAGGCTAATGTCAAAATAGGAATAAAGGTTTATAATTTTGCATAAGTTATAGTGTCCAAAAGCAGGAGTAGTTTCATTTCATGCCTTTCCACATGAAGAGCTCTAATTGAGTCTCTGTATTTACTAGGACCAAATTGAGTTTCAATTTCTGCTTGACTTTTTAAAAATTAACCACCTTTCATTTTTAGAATAGTTTTAGATTTATAGAAAAATTGAGCAGAAAGTAGAGTTTCTATATTGCTAACTTCCCCCACTATCAATACATTGTGGTAGGAACTACTATCAATACATTATTGTTAATGTAGCCCATAATTTACACTAATGCTTACTCTTTGTTTTATAAAGTTCAGTGAGCTAATGTGTATGCTATTATTCATGTTCTATATCCACCACTATAATACAGAATAGCTTCACCACCTTAAAATCCCCTGCCTTTCAACTATTCATCCCTTCCTCCAACTGGTAGGAAGTAACTTTTAAATTGTCTCTATAGTTTTATCTTCTGCAAGAATGTCATACAGTTGGAATCAGGCAGTATGTACCCTTTCCAATTAGCATCTTTTACTTGAAAATATATGCTTAAGTGTCCTTTATGTCTTTCCTTGGCTTGAAGATTATCTAATATTATCTAAATAATATTCCATTGCATGGATGAAACAGTTTGTTTACCCATTTACTTGTTAAATGGTTGCTACCTGGTTGCTTCCATGTTCTGGTGACTATGAATAAAGCTGCTGTAAACATTTCTGTTTAAGATTTTGTTTGCACATGTTTTCAGCTCACTTGAGTAGATACCTAGGATTGTGTTAGCTGATTTTATGATAAAACTGTGTTTACTTTTGCCAACCTTGTCAGCTTCAGTGTTTTACAAATATTTTCCCCAAGTCTGTGGTTTGTAATAATTCTCTTATCAGTGTCTTTCACAGCACAGAAGATTCCAAGTCTAAGAAAGTTAAACTTCTAAAATCTACTGTCACCTTTATTTTCTCTTATGTTGTCTTGTGAAAGGTTTACAGTTTGGCACTTTACATTTATAAGCCATTTTTAGTTCATGATGGTGAAACGCATAAGGTCTTTGTTTATATTCATTATTTTGCAGATGTGTGCCCGATTCTGCCAAGACTATTTGTTGAAAAAACTATCATTCATTTTCCAGT
The DNA here is from genome assembly GCA_007922755.1 of Pedetes capensis. Classification (NCBI taxonomy): domain Eukaryota; kingdom Metazoa; phylum Chordata; class Mammalia; order Rodentia; family Pedetidae; genus Pedetes; species Pedetes capensis. Next base: position 74,824 of record VMDO01005627.1, read on the forward strand.
GACTTGCCTTAGCTCCTTTTTGTATTTATATGTTATTTATTTCTGGACTCTCTATTCTGTTCCATTGGTCTATGTCTATTCTTTAGCTGACACCACACCGTCTTGATTGCTACAGCTTTATAGTAATTCTTAAGGTCACTTATTATTCGCCTCCCACCTCTTCTTTTTCTTCAGTCTTATGTTGGTTAATGTCAAACTTTTTTCCATGTAAACATTAGAATCTGCTTATTGATATCCCCCAAATAACTTATAGGAATTTTGACTGGAATTGTATTGAATCTATTGATCAAGTTGGGAAGAATTTTCATCTAAACATTATTGAGTTCTAACCATGAACACAAATAGTTCTCCTCCTTTAGTTTTTTTCCTGCAAGTTTTGTAGTTTTCCTCATATAGATCCTATGCATAATTTATTAGATTTATACTATTTCATTTTTTGATATTAATGTAAATGTTATTGTTTTTCATTTAAAATTCCAGTGGTTTACTGTTAGTGTATAAGAAAACAGTTATCGTTGGATATTAACCTTGCATTTTGCTGGGGCTTTAGTTTAGTGGTAGCATTCATGAGGCCTTTGGTTCAATCCCCAGCATCCAA